>JAMPIV010018719.1:0-60036 GCA_024509875.1 Oreohelix idahoensis | reverse complement strand
TGGAGGCGGTTTTATTGGGGGTTTTAAGGGGGGTGGGGGGGGTGGGGCTGTTTTGTTTTATTCTTTGGCTTTTTGTGCGGCGGGAGGACGTGGAGGGGGGGGGGGTGGGTTGTGGGAGGGGGCGGGGGGGGTTGGTCGGGGGATGGGGGGGGGGTATGGGGGGAGGGTGGGTGGGGTGAGGGGGCGTGGAACAGGCGTGGGGGGGGGAGGGGGATCCAGGGGGGGGAGGTTGAGTGTGCTGGGGGTTTGATGGGGCCGGGCGGGGTGGGCGGGGTGGCACCATTTAAAGTTGAGTTTTTGGGATTGTTTTATCCCGTGCTTTACGTTTGTCGGGGTCGGGTTTTACCTTTTGTTGGTCTTTATTTTCAAGATCCCTTCTTTTTGGGGTGGTGGGATTATCCTTTTATTTTTTTTTTCCCCCCTTCGAGGCGGTCCCATGCTTTTTTCCCTATTTTGGGGGGGGTAGGGTTCTCTTGCCCCTTTGTTTGTGTGGAGTGGAGATTCTTGGTTTGGGCGAGGAGGGGGGGGGTGTTTGAGTTCTTTGGGGGGTTAGATGGGTTTTGGCTTTTCATTTTTTTTTTGGCGATTTTTTTTTTTTTTTTTTTTTTTTGTTTTTTTTTTTTTTATTTTTGGTTGGTTGGTTTTTGTTGCTTTTGGGGATTTTTGGGGTTTTTGGGGGGGTTCTTCCGGTTTGTTTTTTGTTTCTTTTTTTTTTTTATATTTTTTTTTCTTTTATATTGGTGGGTGGGTGTTTTAATTTCATTGGTTTGGGGGTTGTGATTTATGCCCTGGGTTGCCATGACAGTAGGTGTATAGGGGGGGGTTATAAGTTTTTTATGAGGTTTAACATTTGTTCTCCGTTGGTGAGTCTGGCATTTTTATTCATGTAGATGTGGGAATTGGGGGGTCTTTTTAATATTTTTTTTGTTTTTTTGGTCGGGTAGGCAAAAGAAATTTATGGTTTTGGACAAGGTAATGAGTTTTTTTTAAATGTTGGTTTTGTTTAGTATTTGTTTTATATTTTAATATTACTTAATTGTGTGGTAATTTTGAGTCGGGGGGTATGTATAGTCTTGGTTTGGTGGTTGTGTTGGTTAATGGAGTTGGGTCGTGGTCAGGGGAGCGCGGCGGGTGGTAGGGGTGTGCAATGGAAGGGTTGGTCTGGGAATGGATAAAGGATAATTTGGGGATAAAGAATGAAGCGGGCGGGTGGGGATAATATTATGTATTTAAATTATGATTAGGAATATAACAGGAAGTTAGAATAATGTTGACAAGTAAATAGATAATTAATATTTTGATTATAACAAAATCCGGGGTGAATTTGGTCTCTTCTTATAAAATCTTTTTATTGTTTTTAAAGGATTTAATGATATATTGGAATAACCACAAAATAGTATCATTGATTCACCTTTTATATAAGATAGGGTTGTTATTTAAATTAATTTATATATTTGGTTTACGTTCTTTATTGCCTTGGGTTTAGTATTTTGCCACAAGCACATTATTTTGCTTAGATGGGGTGTGGATTTTTTGTTTCTTAAATTTCCTTCAGTTGATAAATGAGTAAATAAGAGTATAAGTATTTAGCTGGTGGTTTATGTTCGGGCTAAATTCTTAGTTATCCTTGTTATTTTGGGGGTTTTTCAAGAAAATATGGTATGGGTGTGCTTGGAGTTATATATTATTTGGTGTTTGTTTCAGAATTTTTTTGATGATTTCTGTTTCGGTTGTACTAGTCAGATGATTATGTAGGAATATATTTTTGATTATGGGTACGAATTTTTTTTAATTCGTTATTTAAATCTGGATTGTTTAGGTCTACTGTTTGGGATTTTCGTCCTGAAACTTCCGGTGTATTAAATATTATTAATTTAAATTAATTAGTTGGTGTGTTCCGTTTTCTATTTGGGAAAAGGTTGTGGTTGTTGGGAACAAGTAAGTCAGGAGTTTTTGGGGGGGTCCTCTTTTTATACACGATGATATATTTTAAATTCACCCAACAATAGGGGTTGTGGTTTTGTTGAATGATTTTTTTTTTTTAAAACCCAGTAAAGAAGATTTAATTATAATCGGGTGAGCCCGTCAAACTATTGATATTTTTCAATTTAACAAAAACAAATATTGGTTATTCGGAGTTATTTTATTTGGGGTCTGTCGGGTGACCCAAATAAATTTGGACTAAAACCCAATAAACCCATAATGGAATGAGCCTGGCAAATTTTAGAAGGAATAAAGGTGGTAGGTTGATACAGAGGGGTTTTATTAAATTATGGTTTGTCCTGTGTGGTTATTGTGTGGTTGTAATTATTATTTATAAGGATATTAGGAATAAAAAGTTTAAAGTATCCCCCCACAATCCCCTAGTGGATTGGTTGAGTTTATTTATGGGTTGGATGGTATGGTATTATTTGTTTATTAAGTCTACTCTTAAAAGGGTAATGTAATCTATTTACTGATGGTAAGATGCCTGCGCGTAGTAGCTAATATTGTTTTTTAGGTAAAAATGTTTATGGACGTTTTGTTGTTTTTTTTGTTAATTGTTTTTTTTGTTTTTTGGTTTTGTTTTTTTTGTTTTTGATTTAGTGGTCTTTTGATTCTAAGCAGTGTGGGGTTTATTGGGTGGGGGGGGGGGGTGGTGGGGGGTGGGGGTTTGGTGTTGTTGTGTGTTGTGATAGATGTTTGATTTTTTTTTATCGATGTTAGTTTAATCTGTAGGGCTCGGGTAGTGTGACAGGTTTTAATTGTGCGGTGCTGGTTAGTATTGGAGTAGGGGAGTAGACCGTGGGTTTTAATATTTATTTTATTGTTCTATTTTGTAGATTTTTTGATATGTTGGGGTGTAAGTTATTGATAGTTGTTACAAATTTGGAAATTATTTTTGATTTTATTTTTTTTTGTTTTGCTTTGTGATTGTCGGTTGTATTGTTGTATGAAGGTGAAGAAGAGTGTGTGTTTTAATGGGTGGGATGTGAGGTTTAAGGCATGCAGTGTTTACGTGTACGGTCTTTTTTAACTTGTGGTGGTGGAGGGGGGTGGGTTAATTTTGGGGAATAATCAACTTTCTCTGTGTGCGGTCGTTTTGATAATTTGGTGTAAGCGGAGAACTGATGGTGTGGGGAGGGGGGGGGGGGTAGAGATTTGGGGAGGGGGGGGGGGGGGGGGGGGGGTGTTGGTGGGTTTTTTTTTGATGGATTGTGGATTTAAGTGTGTGTTTTTTTTACGGGTGGGTGCATTGGGGAGGTTTTTGTGGTCCCCTGTCGAAGTTTTTTTTTTATAGTATATCTTGTTGATGGGGGATTTTTTTTTTTTTTTTTTTTTTATGGGGGGGTTTGTTTTATCATGGAATTGTTGTCTTCAAGTAATACCACAGGGAGGTGTGGGATTTTAGAAGGACCAGCTCGGTTGGGATAGGTAGAGTTAACACAACTTTAGAAGGAGGGCGATTTAGCTAAGGATTACCTGTATTAGGGGGAAGGTATGTACACACTGTACTAGGCGGGGGGGTGTTACGGACGGTCGATGTATGTGTAGATTCACATCATTAAGCCAGGGGAGCTTCTGACATTACAACATGAGTAAGAACCCAAAAAACGTCTAGGGGGGGGGTGTCACCCCCGCGTGAAAATCAATTAGTTTGCAGGCTTTCCCGTCTTATGAGGACCGAGCGCCCGTCCTATAACATCAATAGCGCAGCCCGCATTGTCTCGGGGGGGTGCCTCAATAAATCACGAATACGTGTATCTACACGTGAAATGCCTTTGTAATCAGAGTTAACTCTTTTGTCCATTGGTTCGGACGTTAGGATTGACACGTTATTTTTAATGTGGTTAATTTTAGGTTATGATGGTAATTCGCAGATCGCATTACTCTATTTTAGAATGAATAGAGTTATAGTTTGGTATATCAATTGGGATTTTAACTATTTAGATATAATAGCCCCCCCCTTTATGGTTGTCCCCCCCCCCGTACCCACCTGGACCTTCCAGGGAGTGAAGGGGTTTGTACATGTAAGTCAACCCCCCACTTGGCAGGGATTTATCGGGGGGTCATTTTATATTTTTTCGTTTTATGTAACTAACCATGGACGGGATCCCCCCCCCCTAATGAGTGGAATGAGACGAGGCGGGGATAAGCCCCCCCCCTTTTTTATGTATTCATTGGGGGGTTTTTAAGGTTGTTTGATTAAATTTTATTTTGTTTTTGAGTTGTTTATATTGTATGAGATATAGTATTAGGGTTTTGATTTTTTTTTTTTTTTTTTTTTTGTGTTGTTTTTTTTTGTAATCGTATTTTGTAGTACTGCATGTGAATGGTTTTAAAGAGCCCCCCCCCCCCCACGTGTCCTTTATGTTGAGTTTTAATGATTTGGGATAATTTTATTGTTTACCTTGAATATTATCACCCCCTTGTAGGTAAGGACATTAGGTTGAGTGTTTGTAGTAAGGGGTTAGATGTAGGGTGGGACCCCCCCCCCCAGGCGGACCCCCCCACCCCCCCCACGTTTGGGTCTATTGGATCCTTGTGAGAAGTTTGGTTAGAAACAAGGGGGGACGGTTGTTTGCGGTTGTGGGATGGATTGGACGTTCCAGCCCTTTTTTGGGGTTGGTGAGTGGGTGTGGCTATTGGTTAGGGGTTTTAACATTACAATATATTTGTTTAATTTTGGGTGGTATTAGAGGTTTTTGTGGGTTTGTTTCTATTTCATTTTCCGTATTTTGGAACACCCCCTAAGGTTTAGGGAATTTTTAAGTGAGATGTGGTGGAAGTAAACTTGTTAAGCCCCAAACTTTTTTTTTTAGGGATTTATTATAATTCTGTTTTAATAATGGTTTTTGGTGTAAATAGATTAAAATATTTTGATTTTGTTATGGGAATTGTTCCCCCCAGGAAAAAATTTAGTCCCCCCCCCCCCCCCCACCTTGTTGTAATTTTGTAGTTTTTATGCTTTTTAAGGGATATTAATAAAAGTATTTTTTTTGGTAGTGATTTTAAGGATTTTGAGAAGTAAGTTTTTTGGATTTGGTGCAAAATGGAAAATGACAAATTAGAAAAGGAGCGGTTTTGTTACAATGTAGGTTTGAAGTAAGTTTTTTGAGGACGTTTTTAAACATTTATAAGATAGAATATTTAAGCGTATATCCGTAGGGCTGTAGGACGAGATGTGGGGAAGCGCAGTAGGGGGTAAGGGTTATCTATTTAATGAACCCCCCCCAGACCCCTACGTTTTTTGTTTGTTATATTTCACTTGTGGGGTTTAATAGATTACTGTTCTCGTATTTCCCCCCACGCACCCCTGGTGTTTTGAATTGAGTTTTTGGTGTTTAAGTGGTCGTAGGCGGTTTTGCTGGGAGGTTTAACAATGGGCATGGTGCACTCAGGTATAACATTAACCCGGGCCTATTTTTATAATTTACATTTGGCGGGTCGGGGGGTGTTTTGAAGACGCAAAATTTATGAGGAAAAACGTGAGTTGGAAGTTGTTTTGTTCCATGGTTTGTGGGTTCATGTTGTTGTTGAGTCTTGGGGGGGGATTTGTCTTTACTTTTAACATTGGCGGGGATTATTTTTTCTTGTATTGTGGGGGGGGGGGGGGGTAGGGGTTACCCCTCGTGGGGGTGGGGTTTTCCCCCCCACCCCCCCTGGGCTTGGTGTGCCTTTTTGGTTTTAGGCCTGTTTAATTTGTTTTTGGGGGGGGGGGACCTCGTAATTACATCCTGTCTGCATCTACCATGTAGTTATTGGTACTGTTAGGAGGCTGTCGGACATTGTTAATTTTTTTAAAATGGTTGATTAATTTTTAATCTTATTTTTTTGGGGGGGTGGGGGGGGGCCTCCCCCGGTTTTTGGGAATTTGCGTTTTGTTGGTGTGGGGGGGGGGGGGGCTTTGTTGTAATCTTTGGCATTTGTTGTTTCGGGGGGGAAAATGTGGGGTTGTGTATGTAGTTAGGCTTGGGGGTGATTTATTCGGAGGGGGGACTTGGAGGGTGGTAATGGGGGGGGGTGAGGTTGGTGGGCTTATTGCCCCCCCCCCAATGGTTTAATTGGGGTTATCGTTTGGGGTGGGGGGTGGGTTGGAATTGTTTGCGGATGTGTGGTGTAAGGTTCTGGGGTGTGTGTGGGTAATTTTTTAGGGGTCGGGGTCCCCGGGGGGGTTTTGTTGGGGGGGGGGGTGGGGAGTGGTATAGGGGGGGGTAGGTTGGGGGGTGGATGGGGGGGAGTTTGGGGGTTAGTGGGGGGGTGGGGTGGAATATGATTGTATAGTATAATGTATTAGTGTAGCTGTGATGTGTAGATGAATATGTGATTGGAGTCTCTAGATTTAGTGTAGACATTATTACTAAGTTAGTGTTTGTGGACTAGTGATATGAGTAGTTGTGAGATAAGTATTCTGGACAGATGTTTTATGGTATTATAGGTCAGTTTTGAGTGTCTTGATTGAGAGATGTTAGTTGGTTTTTTTATTGTGTGGTTGTGTGTTTTATAGTTTTGAAAGTAGTTTGTTTATAGTGAGATGCTGAGATGTTTTTAGATATATGGAAGGTCTGTTAGGAGAAAGTTGATGATTTGTGGTTATTATGGGCAAAAGGTGTGTCTTACATGTGATAGGTCATGTGGTTGTATTTTTTTGATTGTTGTGTTTTATGGTATGACATTTGGAATAGGTTTAGGGGGTGGTTTGTAGGGGATTGTGGGGGTTGGTTCTATGGTAGTTGGGATAGTTATTCTTAGATTTTAATGCTTTGTATAGGATTTCTGGGAGGGAATGGGGGTATTTGGAACTGTCAGTTTTGTGTATTGATGATTAATGAGTATGATAAATTGGGTGGGGGTCTTGTATAGTGTATAGTTAGAGTAAGTTATGAAGATGGTTTTGTAAGAGTGTCAGATATGTAAGTATATGGCGGAGTTTGGTGAGCTTAGGGATAATGATGTATAGTGGTGAGGTATCAGTTTGGGGTCTGTACATGGTTGAATGTTGGATGTAGTGTTGTGAATGTTTGGAATTTATATTAACTTGGTATGGGGGTTGGGAAGGACAAGCATTGTAGAGTGAAGTGAGTACTACCAGTAGTTCCACATAATGTCTATGAAAACACACTACGGTCGGTAGTTTCGATGCTATAAGTTGGTAGAGTAGTTTGTCATATTGGGTGTGACGGACGAACAATTAGGTAGGTACTAAGTGAGGGTCCGGAGTTCAGGTCCGTGGGGCAAGGTTCAGAGGTAGGTTGAGTATGGGATTCGTGGGTATTATGTATGTAAGACATGTATTTATGTATAATTTATGAGAGTAAGGAGGGATTGCATGAAATTTGGTTGAGTGTATGTAGGTGTGATGTAAGTATTTCAATGTACTGATCTGTTTTTCGGTATAATGTATTGTTGTAGTGTATGTGTGTATATGTGGATGGTATGTATGGCGAGGTTGGTTATTAGTATGTCGTGATGTGAGTTAGTACAATGTAGTAAGTGAATGTATAGTGTCAGTGTAGTTGAGTTGATTAGGGTCTGTTCCTGACACAAACTTTGTGTCTTTGGATTTTTCTGTCTTGGCATTTCAGGTGTAGCGGCGAGGTTTACAGTTATTAGAGTTTTCCACCCCTTGTGTATTGTTTTGTTGTTTTTGGTTGGGGGTAGTTGTAGGTATGGGTGTGATATTGTCATCAGGTTACATGATTTATATGGTAGTTACTGTGTTGAAGGTTTGTGGATATGTTAGGATGTGTTTGAATTCTGTGTGGATAATTGGGACATTTTAGGAAATATGGGTAGTAAGTGTGATCTCATGAGGGTAGGAGTGAGTTTGGAAGACGAATTGGTCAAAGGCAGGCGCTGTTGACACATTTGCATATCATTAGTGGGTTTGGGTCAGGATGCGTCTGTCGTTGAATCAGGTTGTTGCGAGTGTTATGTGCGGTTTGTCTTGTTTGTCTTGTATGTTTTTCATTCGGACTTTGTGGTACAGAGTTAAGTAGGATGGAGTTTTGATGCTTTGGGGGGGGGTGGGGGTGGGGGGGGTTGGGGGGGGGGGGGGGGGGGGGGGGGGGGGGGGGTGGGGTGGGGGGGGGGGGTGGGGGGGGGGGGGTGGGGGGGAGAGGGGGGGGGGGGGGTGGGGTGGGGGGAGGGGGGGGTTGTGTTGGAGAGGGTGTTTGAGGGGGGGGGGGGGGGGGGTTCGGGGAGGGGGGGGGGGCGGGTTTGTGGGGGGGGGCGGGGGGGCGGTGGTGGGGTGGGGGGGTTGGGGGGGGGGGGGGGGGGGGGGGGGTGGGGGGGGTGGGGGGAGGTGGGTGGGGGGGGGGGGGGGGGGTGGGGGGGGGGGGGGGGGGGGGGGGGGGGGGGGGGGGGGGGATGGGGGGGGTGGGGGGGGGGGTGGTGGTGGGGGGGGGTTTGGGGGGGGGTGGGTGTTGTTTGGGGGGGTTTTTTGGGGGGGGGGTTGTTTTTTTTGGGGGGGGGTTTTTTTGGGGGGGGGGGGTTGTTTTGGTTGGGGGGAGGTGGGGTTTGGTTGGGGGGGGGGGGGGGGGGGGGGGGGTGGGTTGGTGGGGGGGTTGAACGGGGGTGGTTGTGTTTTTTTGGGGGGGGGTTTTTTGTTTTGGTGGGGTGTTTTTTTAGAAATGTGGGGGTTTTTTGGGGTGTGGGGGTTTGGGGGTGGGGGTGGTGGGGGGGGGTTTTTTTTTTTGGGGGTTTTGGGGGGGGTGGGGTGGGGATGGATGGGGGTTTGGGGGGGTTTTGGGGGTGGGGGTTTGGTTTGTTTTGGGGGGGGTTTGTTTTGGTGGGGGTGGGGGGGGGGGGGGTGGGGGGGTTGGGGGGGTTTTTGGGTGTGGGGTTTTTTGGTTGGTGTGGGGGGTAGTATTATGGGGGGGGGGGGGGTTTGTGGGGGTTGGTGGGGTGGGGTTGGTTGGTTTTGGGGGTGGGGTGGGGTTGGTGGTTTTATTGGGGGGTGGGGTGGTGTGGTGGGGGTTTTTTGTTTTGGGGGGGTTTTTTGGGGGTTGGGTGGTGGGGGGGGGTAAGGTGGGGGTGGGGGGGGGGGGGGGGGTTTGTGGGTTGGGGGGGTTATGGGGGGTGGTTTTGGGGTTGTTTATTTGGTTTGGGGGCAATTTGGGGTGGTTTTGTGGGTTTTGTGGGGGTGGTTTGGGTGTTTGGGATTTGGTGGGGGGGGTTTGGGGCGATTTTGGTGGTTGGGGGGGAGTTTGCAACATTGTGTATTTTTAGGTTGATTGGTGGGGGTTTTACGGTGGGGGGTGGGGTGTTGGGGGGTTTTTGGGGGGGGTAACGGTTTTTGTATTTTAATATGGGGGGTTGGGGGGGTTTGTGTTTGTTGGGTTGGTTTTGTGGGTGTTGGTTGGGGGGGGTTTGGATTGGTTGGGTGGTGTGTTGGGTGTTTTGGGGGTTTGTAGAGTAAGAGTTGGTTTGGGGTGGGGGGGGGGTTTTGGGTAGTGGGGGGGGGGGTGGGGGGGGTTTTTTTTTTTTTAGGGGGTTTGGTTTTGGGTTTTTGGTTTTTTGGGTTTTTGGGTTTTGGGGGGGGTTTGGGGGGTTGTGTTTTTTGGGGGGGTTTTAGTGGTGGGGGGATGGGTCTATGGGTTTGAGGATTGTTTTTTTTTTGGGGGGGTGGTTTTTTTTGTTGGGGGGTGGGTTTTGGGGGGTGGTGGGTGATAGGGGGGGGGGGGGGGGGGGGGGTTATTTGGGTTTTGGGTGGGGGGGACAGGGGGCGGGTAGGTGGTGGGGGGGATTTAAATTGTGGGGGGTTTTGGTTTAGGTAAATTGTTTTTTGTGGTGGAGGTTTGCAGGGGGTGGGGGTGGGGTTGGGGGGGGGGGTGGGGGTTGGGGTTTTTTTGGGTGGGGGGGGGGGGGGGGGGGGGGGGGTTGGGGGGTGGATTGGTTTGTTTTTGGGGTTTTTGTTTAATGGTTTTTTTTGTTGTTAAAGTTTTTGGTTTGGGTATGTGTTGGGTTGTTGGGGGGGGGGGGGGTGGGGTGGTTGGATTTATTATTTTTGATTGGGTTGGTTTAAGGGGGTTGGTATGGGGTGGGGTTGTTGGGGGGGGGTTTTTGGGGGGGGGGGGGGTTGGGGGGGGGGGGGGTTTTTTGTTTTATTGGGGTTTTTGTGATTTGGGGGGTTGTGGGGGTTTGGGGGGGGGGGTGGTGGGTGGGGTGGGGTGGGTGGGGGGGGAAAGGTTGGGGGGGTGGGGGGGGGATGTGTTTTCTTGTGGGGTTGGGGAGGGGGGGTGGGGGGTGGTTTGGGGTATTTTTGTTTTTGGGGGTGGGGGGTTGGGGGGGGGGGGGGGGGATTTGAGTGGGGTGGTGGTGTGGGGTTTTGGGGGTGGGGGGGGGTTTTGGGGTGGGGGGTGTTGGGGGGGTTGGGGTGGTTGTTGATGTGGTGGGTGGGGGGGGGGGTGGTTGTTTTTGGGGGGGGGGTGGGTGGGTTGGCTGGTCGTTTATAACTAAGGGGGTTATGGTTGTGTGGGGGTGGGTGGGGTTTGGGGGGTTGGGGGGTTTGGGTTTGGGGGGGTTTATGGGTTTTGGGGGTGGGGGGGGTTGGGTTTGTTTTGTGGGGGGGTTGTGTTGTGGATGGGTTTGGGCAATGTGTGGATTTTTGTGGGGTTTGTTGGTTTTATACATAGGGGGGGGGGTTTGGGGGTGGGTTGGGTGGGGGGGTTGGTTTGTTGGTGGTTTTATGGGGGGGGGGGTGGTGGTGTGTTTGTGTGGGGTGGGGTGGGGGGGTTTGTGGGGGTGTGTTTGGGGTGGGTTTTGGTGGTGGGGGGGGGGGGGGGTTTGGTGGGGGGGGGGGGGGGGGGTGGTGGTTTGTGAGTGGTTAAAAGGGGGTGGTGGGGGGGTTGGGGGTGGGGGGGGTTGGGGGGGGGTGGGTTGGGGCAGGGGGGGTTGGGGGGGGGGGGGGGGGTTGAGGGGGGGGGGGGGGGGGGGGGGGGGGGGTGGGGGTGGTTTGTTTTGGTGGGGGGGGGTGGGTTGTGTGGGGGTGGGGGGGTTGTGGGGGGGGTGGGGGGGGGGGTTTGGGGTGGTGGGGGGGATGGGTTGGTGTGGGGGGTAAACTTGGGGGGGGGGGTGGGGGGTGTTTGGATTAGTCGGTGGGTTGTTTTTTTTGTGGGGGGGGTATTCTTGGTGGGGGGTGGGTTTGTGGGGGTTGTGGTGGGGTTTGGGTTTGGTTTATTTTTGTTGTGTTGGTTGGGGGTGGGGTTGGTTTTTTGTGGTTTTTGGGTTGGTTGGGCAATGGGGGGGTTTTGGGTGGTTTGGGGGTTGTGGTGGGGTACCAGGTGGGGGGTGGGTGGGGTTGGGGGTGTTTGTGGGGTGGGGGGGTGTTGTTTGGTGGGGGGGGGGGGTGGTGGGGGGGGGGTGGGGGGGTTTGGTTGGGTGGGGGTGGGGGGTGGTGGGTGTGGACGTTGGGTATTTTTTGGGGGGGGGGGGAGGGGGGGATGGGGGGGGTGGGTTTGGGTGGTTTTTTTGGGTTTTGGGGGGGTGGGGGGGGTTTATTTTTGGTGGGGATTTTTTGGGTGGGGTGGTTGGGTGTTGTCGTGGGGGGGGGGGTTTGTTGGGGTGTGGGGGTGGGGGGGGGGGGTACAAGTTGTGGGTGGGTGTTGGGGGTGTGGTGGGGTGGGTGGGGGTGGTGGTACGTGGGGGGTTTTTTTTTTTTAAAAAAGGGTGGGGGGTGGGGGGGTGTGGGGTGTTGGGTTTTGGGTGGGGGTGGGGGGGGGGATTTAGTGGTTGGGGTGGGGGTGGTGTGTGGTTTGGGGGGGGGTGTGGGTTGGGGGGGGGTGGGGGGGGGGTTGGGGTGTGGTTGGGGGGGGGGTGGGTGGGTTGGGGTGGGGGGGGGGGGGGGGGTGGGGGGGTTGGGGGTTTGGATTTTGTTTGTTGGAGGGGGGGGTTTTAAGTTGGGTTGGGGGGGGGGGTGGGTTGGTTTTGGGGGGTGGTTAGTGGGTGATTTGGTTTTGTGAGGTGGGTTGTTTTTGGGGTTGGGTGGGGGGGTGGTTTTGGTGGGTGTACGCATTTTGGGTTGGGGTGGGGTTGGTGGTGGGTGGGGGTTGGGGGGGGGTTGGGTTTTTGGGTGGGGGGTTGGGGGGGGGGTGGGGGGGGGGGGGTGGGGGGGGGGGTGGGGGGGTGGGGGGGGGGGGGGAGGGGGGGGGGGGGGGTGGGGGGGGGGGGGGGGGGGTGGGGGGGGGGGGGGGGGGGGGGGGGGGGGGGGGGGGGGGGGGGGGGGGGGGGGGGGGGGGTGGGGGGGGTGGTGGGGGGGGGGGGTGGGGGGAGGTGGAACGTAAACAGTGTCCAACTGGGGTTTGGGGTGGGGTGGTGGTGGGGGGGGTGGGGTGTGGGGTGGGGGGTGGGGGGGGGGGGGGGGGGGTTGGGGGGGGGGGGGGGGGGGGGGGGGGGGGTGGGGTGTTTGGGGGGGGGTGATAATGGGGGGGGTTGGGGGGTTATGGGGGGGGGGGGTGGTTGGGTTGGGGGGTTTGGGGGGGGGGGGGGGGGGGGGGGGGGGGGGGGGGGGGGGGGGGGTTGGTATTGGGGTGGTGGGGGTGTTTGGGGTTTGGTGGGGGGTGGGGGGGGGGGGTGGGTGTGTGGTGGGTGGGGGTGGGTGGGGGGGGGGGGTGGGGGGGTGGGGGGGGGGGGGGGGGGGGGTGGGGGGGGGGGGGGGGGGGGGGTTTTGTGGGGGGGGGGGGGGGGGGGGGGTGGGGGGGTTTTTTGGGGGGGGGGGTGGGGGGGGGGGGGGGGGGGGGGGGTTGGGGGGTGTAGGGTTGTGGTGGGGGGTGGGTGGGGGGGGGGGGGGGGGTGTTGGGGTGTGGGGTGGGGGGGGGGGGGGTGGGGGTGGGGGGGGGGGGGGGGGGGGGGGGGGGGGGGGGTGGGGGGGGGGTGTGGGGGGGTGGGGGGGGTTTTGGGTTGGGGGGGTGGGGGTTGGTTTGGGGTGGTTTTAGGTTGGGGTTAGGGGGGTGGTTTGTGGGGGTTTGGGGGGGGGTTGGGTTGGGGGGGGGGGGGGGGGGGGGGGTGTGGTTGGGTTTGGGGGGGGGTTGGGGGTGGTTGGGGGGGGGGGGGGGGGGGGGGGGGTTTGTTGGTGGGGTTTTGGGGGGGGGGGTGGGGGGGGGTTGGGACATTGTTGGGTGGGGGTTTGGTTGGTTACATTTTAGGGGGGGGTTGGTGGGTTATTTGGGTTGGTGTTGGTATAGGGTGTTGTTGGGGGGGGGGGGTGGTTTTAGGGGGTGTGGGGGGGGGTGGGGGGGGTATTTTGGGGGGTGTGGGGGGGGGGGGGGTGGGTTGTGGGTATTTTGGGTTGTTGGGGTGGGGGGGGGGGAGGGGTGGGTGGGGGGGGTTGGGGGGGTGTTATGGGGGGTTGGTTGTGGGTGGTTAGTGGGGGGGTGGGGGGGGGGGGGGGGGTGTTGGGGGTGGGTTGTGGGGGGAGTGGGGTTGTGGGGGTTGGGTTTTGTTGTTGTTTTTTGGGGGGGGGGTGGGGGGGGGGGTGTTAGTGGTGTGGGGGTTATCTTTGGGGGGGGGGGGGGGGAAGGTGGGGTTTGTGGTTGGGGGTGGGGTTTGGGGGTTGTGGTGGGGGGTGGGTTAATGTGGGGGGGTGGGGGGGGTTGTTTTTGGTGTTTGGGGTGGGTTGGTGTTGGTGGGGGTGGTGGTGGGGGGGGGCGGGGGGGGGGGGGGGGGGGTGGGGGGGGGGGGTGGGGGGGGGGGGGGGGTGGGGGGGGGGGGGGTGGGGGTGGTGGGCGTGTTGGGGGGGGGGTTGGGGGGGTGGTGGGGGGGGGTGGGGGGGTGTGGGTTTTATGTTTGGGGGGGGGGGTTTTGGGGTGGGGGGGGTTTTTGTGGTGGGGGGGGGGGGGGGGCGGGGGGGGGGGGGGGTTTTGGGGGGGGGGGTGGGGGGTCCCGTTTGTTTGGGGGGCTGGGTGGTATGGGGGGGGGGGGGGGGGGGATTTGGTTAGGTGGGGGGGGGGGGGGGGGGTGGTTGGGGGGGGTGGGGGGGTGGTGTGGGGGTGGGTGGGGGGGGGTTGGTGGTGTGTTCTTTGGGGGTGGGGTCTAGGGGGTTTTGGGGGGGGGGGGGGTTGGGGTGGGGGTTTGGGGGTTGGGGGTTGGGGGGGGGGGGGGGGGGGGGGGGGGGAGTGGGGGGGGGGGGTGGTGGGGGGGTGGGGGGGGGGTGGGGTTGGTTGGGGGGGTGTTTTTAGGGGGGGGGTGGGGGTTTTTGGATGGGGGGTTTAGGTGGGGGGGGGGGGGGGGGGGTGGGGTTTTTGGGGGGGGTTTTGGGGGGGGGTTGTTGTTGGGGGGTGGTTGTCGGTTTTTTGGGGAGTGGGGTTGGGGGGGGTTGGTGGGGGGGGGGGTTGGGGTGGGGGGGGGGGGGTGGGGGGGGGATGTGTGTTGGGTAGGTGGGTTGGGTGGGGGGGTAAGGGGGGGGGGGTTTGGGGGGGGGGGGGGGAGGGGGGGGGGGGGTGGGGGGGGGGTTGGGGGGGGTGGGGTGGGGGGGGTTGGTTGGTGTTGGGTTTGGGGGTGGGGGGGGGGGGGGTTTGTTTGGGGGGGGGGGATTTAGATGGTTGGGGGGGGGGGGGGGGGGGGGGGGGTGGGGTTTGGGGGGGGAAGTTATGTGTATTGGTTTGGGGGGTTGGGGGGGGGGTTTGGGTTTTTTGGTTGTTGGGTTTTTATGGGTGGGGTTTTTGGGTTTTTGGGGAGGTTAATGGGGATTTTTTGTGGAGGGTGGGGGAGGGGGGGGGTTTGGATTTGTGGGGGTTTTAAGGTTTTGGAATTGTTTGGGGTGGGGTGTGGGGTGGGTGGGTTTTGGGTGGTGGGGGTGAGTTTAGGGGGGGAGGTAAGGGGTGGGGGGGTTGGGTTTTGTGGGGTTTTTTTTAGGGTTGTGGGGTTGGTGATGTTTTGGTAGGGGGGGGTTTTTAGGGGGGGGGGGGTGATGGGGGTGGTTGGTATTTGGGGGAATGGGGGGAGGGGGGGATTTGGGGGTTGTGATTAGGGGGGTTATGGGTGGGTCATTGGTGGGGGTGTTGGGGGGGTGGGGGTGGTGTTATTTGGATTTAGGTTAAGGGGTTTGGGATTTGTTTTTAAGGGTGTATTAATGGGGTGTGGTGGGGGGGGGGGGGGGGCGTGGGGGGGTAATGGTTTTTTGAGTTATGTATTTGGGGGGGTTTGGGATGTTTGGGGGGGGATAATGAGGGGAATGGGGTACTAGGGGTGTTGGGGGGATTATGGGTGTGGGGTAGGTGGTTTTGGGATTTGGGGTGGTTGGGGGGTGGGGGGGATGGGGGGGGTGGAGGGAGGGGTTTGGTGGAGGGGGTTTGTGGGTTGGTGGGGGGGTGTTTATGTTAGTTTTGGGGTGGGTGGTTTATTGGTGGGGAAATTTTTTGAGGGGTGATGGGTTGAGGGGGGGGGATGGGGTAGTGGGGTTGGGGTGTGGGGGGGGTGTGGGGGGGGGGGTGTGGTGGGAGCGGGGGGGGTGTTGGGGGGTGGGGGGGGTTTTGGTTGGGTTATGGGGGTGGGGGGGGGGGTTGGGGGGGTGGTATTAGGTATATGAGGGGAGGGGGTATGGGGTGGGGGTGGGGGGATTTGGTGGGGGGGGGATGGGGGTGGGGGGGTTTGGGGGTTTGTTATGTAATTGAAGGGGGGAATGGGGGGGTTAAAAAATGGGGGGGGGGGGGGGGGGGGGTTGGGGGGGGGGTGGGGTTTATTGGTGGGGGGGTGGGGGAGGAGGTAAGGGGGGGGGAGGGGTGTTGAGTGGGTTTAGGGGTTGGGATTATTAGGGGGGATAGAAGATGTATTGGGGGGTTGGAGTGGTGTTGGTAATAAAAGGTGTATGTGGGGGGGGGGTGTTGTGTTGTGGGTGTGGATTGTGAAAGTTGGATTGTGGAGTGGGTTGGAGTTGGGTGATGTTTGGAGGTTTTGGGTTGGGGTGTGGGGGGGGGGGTGGGGGGGGGTTTTCGTGGGTGGGGTTGATAGTGTTTTTTGAGGTTTTTTGGTGTGGGGTGGGGGGGTTATTAGGAGGGTTTTTAGGGTATGGGGTTGGTTAAATTTGGTTGTTGGGGTTGTGGGGGGGGTGGGTTGGGTGTTGGTTTGGGTTGGTTTTTTTGGGTGGTGTGGTTTTGGGTTTTGTGTTTAGGGGGGTTTTGTAGTTGTGGTTGTGGTTGGGGGGTGGAGTGTTGGAGAATAGGAGGTGGGGAATTGTGGGGGGTTTGGGGAGAATGATGGTAGGTTTGGTGGGTTTAGGTGTGGTTTGTGGGGGTTTTTTTTGATGTGTGTGGGTTTTAGGATTGGGGGGTGGTAATGGTTTGGGGTGGGTGGAGGTGGGGGGTGATTGTTATTTTTTAGGGGTTGGGGGTAGGATGGGGGGTGAGTATATGGTGGGTTGGGCGTGGTTGTGATTTGGTTGTGGAGGTTGGGTTTGGGGTGGGGGGAGGAATTGTTGTGGGTGTTAGTTTGTTTGGGTTTTTGTTTGTATTTGTGAGGTTGGGTGGGGTGGATGTAGTTTGGGTGATTGGGGTGGGGGTATGTGTTGGTAGGTTAGGGTTTTATAATTGTGGAGGGGGGTGGTTGTGTTGGTTTTGTGTGGGTGTAAGGGGTTTAGGTTGGGTAGGTAAGTAAGGTGGGGATTGGGGGGGGGGGGGGGGGGATATGTGTTGGGGTGGGGGGAATATGGGTTGGGGTGGTTGGGTGGGGGGGATTGGTTGTGTAGTTTGGGGGGGTTGGGGTGTGTGGATGTTGGGGGATTGTGGGATTTAGAGAGAGGGGGGTAGGGGGTGGGATGGGGGGGGGGGGTGGGGGGGGTGGGGGGGTTGGGGGGGGGGGGGGGGGGTATGGGGGGTAGGGGGTTTAGTAATGGGGGGTGGAAGGGTGTGGAGGAAGAATGGGAGATTTAAGGGGTTGTTGTGAGAATAGGTTAGGGGGTTATTGGGGGGATTGGGGGGGGGTAAATGGGGATTGGTATGGGGTAATAGGGGGTGTTTGGGAGGGGTAGTAAGATTTAGTAGTGTAGGTGAGAAATGGGTGTTAATTTTATAAGAGGAGGGAGTTATTGACATAATTGGTGGAGGATTAATGGGGTAGGGGGGGGTGGTTATATTGGTTCTGAATGTTAATGTTGTATGATTTATTTTATTTAGAATAAGTTTATATGTATGTAATGGAGGGGTTCACTTTGAAGTGATATGGTTGAAATGGATCGAAGGAGTGTGGGAGTGAATGGGATTTAGATAAGAAAGTAGGACAATAGGGCTGGGTAACATGTGGTGAAGATGGAATAACATTAATGGTAAAGTTAAGTAAATCCCATAAGGATATATGTGGAGTCGTTTTTGAGGATAGATTTTGCGTGGGGAAAATGAATGATTTTGGGAGGGGGAGGTTGGTTTTTAAATGGTTGATCAAGATATTGAAGTTGGGGTAGAATGTTAGGATAGTTTTGAATAGGGGGATTGTTTTCCGATGAGTTAATAAGCGTGAATTGGTTTAGAAAATTAGGATCGGTTGGGGGAGGGGGATTGAAGGTTTTTTTGATAAAGGGGATGGAGTTTTATTATGTGGGAATGTTAGATGAGTTTCAGCGGTTGAATAGGTGTAGGGTAGGATGTGTATGAATTTGAAGTAGTGGGGGGCAGTACGTGGGTGAGGGGGGTCAGGAGTCTCTGTGGGGGGGAGGGGTGTGAATTGGGGGGACTGATCAGGGAGGGGTTATTTGGGGGGGGAACCTGGGGGTTTGGGCGCGGGGTGAGTTATAGGGTTCTACAGTGGCGGGTGAGAGCCGGGAGGGTCTGGATGGGGAAGGTTTTATTTTAGGGGATGAGGGCAGAAACGGTGGCAATAACGGGATTGTTTGGGAAGTGTGACTGATATGGGGGTAGCCCGGTGGGACAGATCAGAAAAATAGAACGATGGGTCGTGGTTCTGGGTTTGAGTGAGTAGGATATACATAGCAATGTGGAGCATTCAGGATATAGGTGTTTGGGATATCAGTGTTTTGTGGACATGATTAAGCATGAATTTTCGCAACTCGAGGGTAGGTACTTGTATGGTGTTCTTGATGATCGCAAAGTGAAATAAGCTATGTCAGTGGTAAGTGATGCGGTTTATGAGAAGTAAAGTGGACAGATATGCAGTTGTATAATGGGAGTTGTCTTTTTTTTTTTTTAAAGAATAGTTGAAATAAGATCTGGAGTTGACTTAGTTGTCTTTCTATGATATAGAATCATTCTTACATAGAGCTTTAGTATTTGGGTGAGGTGTACTTTTAGACCTACTACAAACCTTATTTAATCTCTGTTATTTTTCACAATATTTGTCCACTATTGGAGATAATTGTCAGAAGTTTTGAAAACATACTTGATTTTGGAAGTGTTTTGCAAATAAATAAAAAGTAACTCAGGAGTTGTATGGGAAGGTAGACCTTTTAGTATATTTTTTACTAAAGTGACCAATTGTATTAGTGCAGGACTGGTCAATATTGGGAGCTTAACAGCAATCAAAGTTTTTTTAAATTTAATATATTGTGTGGGGAAGGTCTGTTCTTGTGATGATTAATGAAAGACCTTGAGAATTTTGTTATTTTTTACCACGATATAGGTGTTGTCAGAGTGTAGTAGTTGAATGATCAAAGTTACGCGCGGCGGGAGAGTATAATAAGGATATGACGTATGGGGAAGTTGTGTTTTCAAAGGTTCAAATCGGATCAGGGTCATGAAATAGGAGATTATTGTTGGGGGATTGTCTAGGGTTTAATGATAAAAAAAGTGCTTTTAAGATATTTGGAAGTGTGAGAGAAGATATTAAGAAAAAAATTAAAAAGATTAAATTTAATAAAGAAAGGCGAATCTAGTTATGTAAGGCTGCCTGTCCAAGCGTGTGTTTTTTTGTTACGTTGGAATTTGGAGATGATTTTATGCGAATTGTTGATTGTGTGTTAGTGTGTTGGTAAAAAAAATGGCACTGAGGGTCACGTTGAGCATATGCCGCGGCCAAAAATATTCACAAAATTATGAGCGTTAATTGTGTCAAGCTTCTCTCGCGCGTCAATGTTGGTCACAATGGGGTATTCCGCAAATCGTTGCTAAAAATATTAATCTGCGTTGATTTTTTAGAGATAGCTTATCTGTCATACAGTTAATCTGCATAGATTGACACAAAAAAGACAAATGTATGAGCAGCTCGGCTTTTTCACACCCCGCAAGCTGGTTCCCGCGAAATTTTTTGTTTTTGGGTCTAGGGGGATATGTGGGGATGGCGGTATGGTCGTGTAGGGGGACGTTTCATTTATGATAGATCTTAGACTTTGTGGATGTGGGGCTATCCAATTGACGGGGGAGGTCAAACCAAATCAAATGGGGGGGCGAGGTGTAGGCACAACACCCCAATTTAAGCTTTGGTTATTTCACTATTATTCGTTAATTTGGTTTTGGGCGTGAAGATTACGGGGGGGGGAACCCAAGGGTGGGGAGGGGGAGTATAAAAAAAAACGCCATATGGGGGGTGGGTTCAAAAAAATCCTAGAAAAATCAACACCAAATTAAAATAAGAAACTGGGGGCGGGGGGCATAAGGGAAAAAAAAAAAAAAAGAAGAAAAAAAAAGAAAAAACGTTCGTCTTTGACGTTTGGACGGCATGTCTGTATGTTTGGGATTTGGGGGGCGGGATCGGGTCGAGGTGCTAGGGTGGATTTGGTGCTCATGGTTAGGCGTATTTGTTTTGCGAGGCTTTCCCTTGGGGCAGGCTTCGCTGTCGTGGTTCTGACGGGTGTTTGGGGGATAATAATGGGAAGTGGGTGGTGGACGGACGCTATGG
This sequence comes from Oreohelix idahoensis, assembly GCA_024509875.1. Classification (NCBI taxonomy): domain Eukaryota; kingdom Metazoa; phylum Mollusca; class Gastropoda; order Stylommatophora; family Oreohelicidae; genus Oreohelix; species Oreohelix idahoensis. The sequence goes on along the minus strand of JAMPIV010018719.1, from coordinate 40,278 downwards.
GAACGTTGAGGGCGAGAGGGGCGGAGGTGGGGCGAGGACGGGGGGAGGATGGAGTGGGGTGGAGAGGAGCGTTGGGGTGGGTGTAGGGTAAGGTTTGGGGGTGGGAGGTTGTTGGTGAGCGAGGGGGGGAGGGGTGTGGGGGGGAGGGCGGGGGGTTTGTTTGAGCGGGGGGGGGGGGGGGGGTTGGGGTTTGGCACACGCGGGGGTGGGGTGGGGTGAGGGGGGCAGGGGGGGGGGGGGGGGGGGGAGGGGGTGGCGGGGGTACGAGGTGGTAATGTGAGGGGCTATGGTGGTTATTTGCGGGATATGGGTAGTTTGCGATTGTTAGGTATTTGTCTGTTGCGAGTATGATAGTAGATTGAATCTTGGTATCCTTGGCGAGGGGTGTGTTATAGAGCAGGGGACTTATTCCCTGTCTATGTCTCCCATGTGCTACGTCCACGACGGTGTGCCCGACAGTCTTTTGTGCACGCTCCTATATCGCGTTTGAACAAAACATACTCTTTCTAATTTGATATATATCAAATTGTGTGATTAAATACTCAATTAATTGATTTATTCTCAACATAAAATGATAGAAAAAGAAAAAAATAAAAAACAAAAAAAAATATGAAAAAAAATAACAAATCCACATTATATTTAAGTGTTCACCAACATATCATGTTTTAAAAAGGCAACATTCTTAGAACCCATTCCGTTTTCCATTATCTCGTTCGGTCGTTGGTTTGTTCGTGCCCTTGCCTCTAGTTAAGCGCGAGCTATATGCTTCGTTTGAGTAGTCAATCGATAGAAAAAACCGAAATTGGGTGTCTATTCTTTGGTCCAAAGTCCAACAAGTTACATCAGCATAGCATAGTAGACGAAAGGGGGGGGGGCTCCAAATGCCTTTCGATACACTGCTGTCTCATTAGCATCACTGCAATGGTCCTGTGAGGAATGTGGAAAATCGAACATTTTCTACTCATGCTTCCTCACTGATCCACGCTCCACAAAGTTTGTCGATAAAGAATACAGTTCGATAATCCAGACAAATGAATATTTTCAAAGACATGTTTTGCAGACCAGTGACTGATTCAGATACTTCAGAAATGGAGAAATAGATTTTTCTTACAAATTTCATTGTAATTATCAAGATCTGTTGTTTCCAAGGGAAAAAATTGTCCTCCCACACTGACCTTAAATGCTATAGACCATGCGAGCTTTTTCATCCTGCCATGCAACACGCAAAGAAATTCGTATCATGCAAGTGGTTTTCGAATTTGCGGACCAAACAAATACTCCCTCCTTCTCTTATTTTAGTTCCACTCAGTCTTGGGAAATTTCTCTTGATGAGGTAATTTGAATAAGTCATTCATCTGTTTGTTTTCTCACATGGCACTTGTCAAAGTTCTTTCATAATGAGATCCCAGCTTTATAATGTGCCCTAGCAGGGTGGCAACAATTCTTGCTTGTAGGTACGTCCGACTGAAGTGCTGGCGTGTTCTCTAATATCTGATTCTATAGACTGCCCAGGCTTGCAGTGATATCCCCCTCGCTGATTGGCCAGATGGTTATGATCTAATGGTCACTTAGTTTACGGGTCAATTCGCTGCTTGGCCTCGATCCCGCTCATCAGGAGGGAAAGAAAGCAGGGAATCAACCAGTTAATTGGTGAGTTGTATCTCCACCTCTAAAAAGTTACCTAAGCAAATAGCACAGCGACCAACTTGTATTTAAGTCACCGCAAAGTGACCATTTGGATGATGAACTCGTAGTAGTTTATAATAACAAACTTCAAAAGCTGCTTAATGTTTTTCCTAGCTATGAAGTTTCTTTCATATGAATGCTGCGTGACCAAAACTGGTGACGGTATTGATGGAAGGTAACAGCATATTAACCATTATTAAACAAAACAGCTTTAAGACATCGTCTCTTGGATGACCATCAATGATAAAGCCTCCAACTTACCGGTAATGTAATTGATTTTGAGGGCTGCCATTAAACCAGAAATGTTGTGGCACGCAGATAAAGGTTTTAACCCTCTCTTGAGAATAAAGATATGTAATAAGCGGGCTTCTGGAGCAGTTCTTTACACATTTTAAATCAGTGTAACTAATCTTCCTGCACAGGAGATTCCATCTGTTGCCAATCTGGGAACCCAAAAGCTCAAGGCCTTGTTTTCTTCTCGGTAAAATTCAAGATCCCTTTAACAAGATCATTTTCAGTATGCAACCTTGGGGTATATAAGAGTGTAGGTTTAGTGGATGTTAGTATTGCTCTCAAAATCTGGGTTCGCTTTTGAGGTTTGATGGTTTCCAGGATCACCAATGTCCACTCTTCTTCACTCAGTTGGAAGCAGCCTGAAAAATGGATTCTGGCACACTATTGGGAACTGGATAGGTCCATCGCCATGTCGGTACCCCGGGGACGTATTTCAGAAAGGGGCATGTTTTTTGGATGATTCCAGAGTTCCATAATTTTTATCTTCTATTGATATGTGCCTTTTACACTATTGGAGGGACCATTGCAAAAGTAAACAGTTGTTTGAGATGATCAGTGGGCCTCTCTCCCCAAATCATTTGGGACTGGCCCGAGACAGGGATTCTATGGTGTGCAAAAAGGCATCGCTTGCCTTTCTTTTGACAGTCAACCACATGGATAAGGCTGCTGCTGTGCTGTGCACTTGTAATCTGCAGCATTTGTGGTGTGCGCCCAGCTCATTATCGTGATTTCTCATATTCTGGCAGAGCCTTAATACAAACTTTATAACACCTTCTTACAATCACTACCTTAGTTATTATATTTCGTTCTTTTGGTGATACAAATTGTCTCCTCGACCCCACCATATATTAAACAGAACCAATTATCTAGCACTGTTCCCACACTGTCGTAGGCATCTTCCCTCTTCTACCGATACTTTTGATAAGGACCTAATGCACTACAACTCAATGGGGGCCCTATAAATTGTTATACATACGATAAAGATATTTATAAACAAAAAGGTGATTGTATGTATATCATATGGTAGGATTTTTGCGTATCATCAACTTCCGTTAGATTACATTATTACTCTACTTGGTCAATTAGGAAAAAAAAAAATTATTGCAAATTACGCCCACAACAGTTTGCGAACATAATGTATTAAATTGGAACCCGTAATTTAAAATATACTTATTAGGCCAATATATTCTTTGTAAACTAGAGCCAATCAACATTTTAAAATGTCATTCTTCGTTTTTCTAGCACACCAAAATTAGTTTAAGATCAGCTAGTTTTCCATTTCGTGGTAAATTTTGGCTGTTGACTCAAGTGTAATTTTTTCCAGGCAGTGTTTTATTGCATGCCAGTCAAAAAAATGTAACTCCAAATCTGGACAAAAAAACCTGGGGCGCTGATTTCTACATGAAACTAACGTCACGCGGGCGAGCAGAAATTATCACTGGCAGTTAAAGTAGCCCTATACGCTACCAATGTATCCTTTCCTTTATTTAATCCGATAAGCCGACGACCGATATACAAGCAGTTTAAAGCAGTCAGTGGCCAATCCACGCCTGGCTGGCGTCCTCTTGTAGGTCAACAACACACAAATTGATTCCACATTTGATGGGTCGGGTATCCATCCTTCGTATATCAGTTGCCCCAAACACTCTGGTTCATTCTCTATGCATCTCAGAGCTCCACAGTCCTCCGCCAAGTTGTTTTTGGTCGGCCTCTCTTTCGTTTTCCTTCAGGGGTCCAAAGCATAGCTGTTCTTGTGATGGCATCGGTGTCTCTTCTGAGGACATGGCCAACCCAGCTCCAGCGTCTGCCAGCTATGATGGTGTGCATGTCCTCTTGCTTGCTCCGAGTAAGCAGATCTTGGTTGGTGATGGCATTCGGCCATAAGTTTTTCGGTTAATTTTTCCTTACGCATGTTGTGTGAAAAGAGGACAATATTTACTAAATTTTCCTTCTCTCGTAATCCTCTCCAGCATCCCACACCATATAGGAAGCACAGAAAGCAACCACCACAGGCTCTGATATTAATCTATATTTTTGTGACATAGTGCAGTACTAAGAGGATCGTCAAGATGTTTTTGTCTGGAGTAAAAAAGGCTGTTCTATCCTTGGTTCATTCTGTTGTTTGATGTCACTTTGCTTGCTCCTCCGTCTGGTGGTGTGTTACTAATTAACTAAGACTTCCCTAGGTATGTGAAAGGTGTCTGGTCTGTTTCTCAGTTGATGAATTTTCTTACTATTATGGGTTTTGCTATCACTTTGCGTGTCCATGACAACTGTCCTTTATTTATAGATTCTGTTTTGCATGAGAGAGTTCAGGCGAATTTTATAAAACTAAAGACCTTTCCTGGACCAAATAGATGTAATCCAGTTGTGAGACCGAGGATAGATGGCCAGTGTTACCAATAAACTTGTGAGCATTAAATTTTGTGTGGTACATATTATGTTTCAGTTTGGCGTGAAGTTGATGGTTGTGAAAATGTTTTCTGGATGGGTGGTGTTGTAGTCCGCATCCAAAGGACTGACAATGGACAAGAGTCAGTGACGGTCGGGCTTAAGTACGGATGGCCGGACAGGTGTGTGTCTAATGTAGGATCAAGTAACATACGCGAATGTTTAAAGGGTTTCTTGGTCCTACATGAAGCAGGACGGGACCATCACAACAACCAAAACTAACATAGGACGTCAGGCAAGGAAGTTGAAACTCCGTTGATAACGTATTATACACTGTTTATTTACCACATAGGGCCACGTAGGACATCAAGGATAAAACGGTCACATCAAGTCATGGAGTCACGGCGAACTAGTTCATGAATTATACGCATACAGAATAAACAGTACATTAACAAGCCATAATCGTTCAGGCTTTGAATCAATATGTATATAATCTCTCTCAATCTTCAATTGAATACACAGTACATTAGGAAGCCCATAATATCCCAGGCTTTGAATCAAATATGAGATATAGATTTTGCTCTCAATCTTCAATTACGTACATTCTGGAATTATCAAATATTCCTTTCACAAAAATTTATTCTGTGAACACACTAGCGAAAAATGATCACGTCCATTTTCCACAATTAGGCTCTGCCAGAAAAATAGATCGTACTGTCTAGACGTGAGAAATAACAGCTGCTCAAAACAGCTCAGTAAAAATTCATTCAAGCTGCCAAACTCGCGCAGCTTAAGATGTGAGCTACTGATTACTAAGTTTAGATCCGCCTTTACTCCTGGAATTGGATCCCTGGCAAAAATTACTGCTCTGAGATCATAACATCATTTTCCATTAGAACGTTCGAACCAGTTTTCTTATCTTATCTTTTAAACAAAAACTAACAACTAGTCAGGTAACAGTTTAAACCATTATACTCCGCATACAACCCCCCGACCCTAAAAAATTCTCACTCATCACGCAGAGCGTGTTTATTTACTAGCGTGTACAAAAAACATCCGACCCTGTACATTTCCAGTCTTTAACACTTAACTCCCCGCTTAATTGAAAAGATATGACTTAACAGACTACACCGTGGTCCGACACCGCAGGGAAATAAAATGATATGATCATTTTTTTTTTGAAAAAATTACATCGAAAAAAAAAAAAAAAATTAAGGTCGATGCAATCATAATATCGACACATAAGGATTAGCCCATGTTAAGTCATGTTAACACAGAAAGACAGCAAAAGAGGGATAGAAGTAAGTGTGTAAAGTAAAAAAAAAATGCAGTATCGAAAAGATAATGAGATAAGCATTACGAAGATCAACAAATTCCAAAGAAATATGAAGCATATCAAGTTATAGAACTAGCTATGACAATCATAAGTGAACAAGTAAAAAGACCAGATGAAGTACAAGAAGAAGAGCAGACAATGATACATCATGGTAAATAATAAAGTTAAGCCATGCATATTTTATACCAAAAGACAGATAACTAGTTACCAATTTAAAAAATAACATAATGTGCATGAATAACACCAAGTTAATAGACTTATAAAGTACCAATGATGAACTTATTATAGGATCATCAATTAATTAATATCGCTTGCGTAGTTACCCCTAGTGCACCAATCAAGCGCTGGGCAAAGAAAAAAATACATCACCACCTCAGAGGAGGATAAAAACATTTTTTTTAGTCTTCATCTGTTTTTTTAAAATGCACAATACGAAATGTATTGTAGTAGTGATAAGTTAAGTTTACACAATAGTTTTGATCATTACAATCGTCCACCCGCCCAACATCGTCTATCATAAGAGCACAGTAGTATGAGAAAACAAGTATGGTAATGATAAATGGTGCCACTTATCAAAACACAGTCCATACAACAAAAAGCTATCGTAATGAAATGATGCATAAAGATGAACCAACATCTTTAACTAATCTTAAAAAAGTCTTATATCATATCAATATATACAATATCTACATCTAATATTACACTATACTATACTAAAATACAATATTTAATCTACTATCCTAAATAAGGTTACCATAGAAAGGACAAACTCCTAGTAGTCTTGGAAAACAGACCTATGAACACTGAAGATACCAAAAACCTCTAGTGTGGACGTTAACCCTGCCCGACTGGTATCACTAGAAGCAGCAAATCTTGCGATATACAGCTCTGACTCTCATCGCAAAGCCGTCGCTGTGAAAAAACACAAATGAAAACAATCTCTGTTTGGTAAAGGACACTAGGATTTATGAAATACAACAGTTATAATTTTTCAATTTTAACCTATCAAATGTGGCCGTTGTAAACTTTCGACCACTGTAAGATGTTAATCAAACCTTCCTGCCGTTACACAGGAAAGGGTAACAGAGAGAAAGTTAGCACAGGACGAACTTAGGTTATCATGAATTAAACAGGGTGTCATAAAAGTGTGTTATCATTGTGTGAGAGTGTATGGTAAAGTTAAGAATATACAAGTTACCGACATCAATAGGCAAATCCATAAGATGGTAATAATGACCAAGGGTGTATTGATGGCTGACAATCTGATGTTTTGCGCAAGATAAAGTAAATGCAGTAGGCAAAGGCGTACATCTACTGAAAGGCTGAACTGAAGTCATAGCCTGTGTACTGGGAGCAAAGAAAAAAAGTAAGAAAGATATAATAAAGATGTACAAGCATACAGTAGTAAAAACTTGACCTACGTCGAAGTTTAAAAAATCAAGGAGCGCATTGAGTGAGACAAAAAGTCAGTCTAAAAGAAAAGACAAAGAATACCGAGCTAACCGGCGATCCAGCAAGAACAGCTAAAGAAAACTCATAAGGTTAAAAATATGTACTAACAATTAAGTCCGTAACATGTGAGTCAAAGAAAAACTCTCCACTAGTCCATTGTAGCAAAGAAGATGCAATCAACGTGACTGGATGTAGTCAATTCAGTCGTTAGCTATAAAGCTAGTGTGTGTATCAGACAAAATTGAAAGGATCTTCTTCTATATATAGAATAGTTAAAGAAGAGTCCAAAATTAGAATAACGACGTACTGAGGTAATGTCGAACTGGGCGCTACAAGAAGCACTAAAAAATTAGTTGTGTATGTGCACTCGCGAACAATCGTATCATCAATACTGCATAGATAGATTGCATGCAATTAGCAGAATGTATCGACGTTAGCAGAATGTACCTAGTCTGATAATCTAAGGTTTTGGAATAGTGGCGGCAGTAAGATTATCGTCGCCGTTACCAATAGACATAGCACAATTTGTACTGGCGTACCACACCTTTATACCATGTAGATATCCCTGTCCCACGCAGTAAGGTCGGCGACTGGTTCTTTTGATGGCATACATGCGTGCTATATAACCAGTAAAAAATGGTGTGGCGATGGACTGTATGGACTAATGGGCAGTCGGAAATTAGTCTCAACTGTCCCACGAAGGTCAGTCACCATTTTACATTGTTCCTGGTTGCGCATATATCCTGTTGCCGGTCTAAGATTTGGGCATAACCAGAAACTCAGAGGGGAAGTACTGACCGTCTTGGCTAAAAACAAAACCATGAAGACAGTTGTGCAGCATAGGTGCCAGAAATCAACCGGTAAAAATAGTCTCAGACAGCTAGATTATTATTCACAAATCCGTTATGTAGAGTAAGAGACCCTCTCTTTCGTCTGTGCGTATGCTGCCAGACAATGAGCAGGAACTGAGGTAATATCGGAAGAGGATGAGACCGCAACTCAAGGTAATTATAGCTGAGGTTGGAACAAAGGTTTTGCACTCTGGGTCAGCTGAGATGCTCCTCCTCATTCGAATATCGAAAGCAGAGCAAGCAGTAGCATTAGAGACTGACGCGCGTCGTTTATCATTGTTATCCCATTGATCATTAATAAACTGGGGCTCTTGTTCAGCAGAGTTTAGCATGGCGATGCGAATCTATTATTTGCTTAGATTAGCATACTGTCATATCGCGATCTAATCGTGACTATTTATCCTCCATTGGGGAGAATATTGTTATTTGCTCTATTGAAAGAATTATTGTTGCTGATTTGAACCCCAGTTTAGCATGTCACTCAGATTACCTATTTACCCCTTTTGATCAAAAATATCTATTTCGATGGATTTTATGTTGTCTCGAGAAAAAATTATATTGTAGGTTCGAAAAAATCTCCTATTGTAAGTTTGATTACATCCCTTACCTCTCCAAAACGATTTGCCATAATTGTATTGGGACCCCAAAATGGTCTGAAGAGACCGTTTTAAATTGTCTCCAGTTGTTCCTTGAAAGAAGGACAGCGCATATTATTTACTACGTGATGGACATACTCTCTGGGGTACTGTCGCCGGCCTCTTGGGTACCACGTCCAAAATCACCTCATTATCTCTCTCTTCTATCGACCTAAGCAATTGCAGATCCGCACTTTGAGATCTACGCGCAAATTAGGACCATTTTATGGTATTGCTGAAGCCACGGTAAACCTTCACTCTGACCTCAGAGTGGCTCAACAGTCACATTTGGGTGTGAGCAGTGACGTATTGGGCGACAAAAATTGTTCCATCACATCTTTTCAGTTTGTAAAGTTTTTGCTCATGTAAAAAAGAAAGAAAAGATGCGTTTACAGACGACATGATTTTGTCCACGAAAGCAATAAGTCCACGACGGGCCTTCGTATGTATGTGTTATCAGTTTTAGAAAGTTCCAACCCAACGTGAAAAAAAACGTAAGCGAATATTATGCTATAAAGTCTGAAAAATCTTTCCCTGTCCCCCTCTGGCAATAATAGAGACGTTAAAGCGTAGGCGATAACTCCGTGTCTTCATCCAGTTGGGTATTGTTTTTAACAAGACCGCTGCTAGAATACAACATCATAGGTATTTTTTTTTTTTCTTGTTTTTTTTTTTTTTTTAGTGGTCCCCTTTTTTTTTTTTTTTTTTTTTTTTTTGTTTTTTTTTTTTGTTTCAACAACTTTTCATACGTTTTTTTTTTTTCCTTGTCAGGGCCCCCAACAGTATCATACAGCTTTTCACGTCCTTAAGTATTTCCATAAGTCTCGTGCACAATATTCCGAATTGTCTATCTTATATGAGATTCGCAATGAAACCTTTCAAATCTATTCAGATAGAAGACATGAAATATCGTCGTAGGCAGAGTTGAAAGCAGGGCAATCTGATTTTATTGAACTTATACGAATTAGTATTGTGCCTTATTAGAAGTTGTTTGATTGTTTATGTCTCATTTTGATGTATTACCAATATTCACTATCTTTATTTTCTTCCTGTTTCCATAGATAAGATCCTTTCCTCGTGTAGAGGTGTACTGGACGTAGTCCCCCTTTGGTTTTTCTTCAGCTTGCAGCACTGAAAGCTTTCTTTCTTCCATTTGTGCATTTTGAACATTTTTTCTCTTCCATTTGCTATGTTGCATTTTTATTTACTCTTAAATCTTCCATTTCGCTGCTAGAATCTTTCTATCCGTTCGCGGAGCCTATCTAGATTTCTGTTTTTTTTCCATTTCCCATTTGCTGTTAAATTTTTCTCATCTTCAGCCTCTAATTTCTGTTTTTTCAACCTACTAATTTCTGTTTCTTTTCTTCTAAACTTCTAGCGCCGCTTGGCATATTCGACAAGTGCGAATTCTTTTTCACTTTTCCTTACCTCAGTAGTCCATACCAAGGGATTTCCCTTGTGTAATAAAAATAATCCAAACTACTTATACATTCTGCTGTATTTTACAAGATATGTAAGTAATGTAAATATCCAGGAGACACTCACTCTATCCCAACTTCGTGGGTGAACAAGTCCTATGCACAGTAAGAACTTGTACAATTACTTTTCTCAACTATTAATAATGTTATTAATCACCTATATATATATTAAAAAATTAAAGCCTTATAAAGTATTTGACAGTGCATGACAACAATAGTAGATAGTACAAAACAAGAGTGCACAAGGACAAGATATAAAGAGAAATGACACAGTTCGCAGAATTAACTAAACCTGAAAGCAAAACCAAAGAAAAAATATTGCAAAGAGTGCAATGACACTGCGAAAAGTAAGACAATACCAAGCAACAATACAGTGTATAAACACAAAAATTGCTTATAGAAAATAAAGGATCAGAAAAGAGAGGAGAGACACTCACGAAACAATTTAATATAAAAAAAACAAACAACTAAAAGGTACAGATACAAAATATAATCTTGCACAACAACACTGAGATCGTTTCGTCACACCTAAACAATTACTGTCGTGGATGGACAAGTAGCGGTCTAACCTCGGCAAGGTTTTTAGCCTTGAACCGGAAATTACCGCTCAATTGAGAACTCACAAACTAAACCCTATAGAACGCTCAAAAAGGCCTGCGTGAACTGGGATATTCCATTCATAAGTCACCGCTTCAACCGCCCACATAAACATGAAAGACTATAACATAGAAAACAGGCATATAATTAGCTTAAGCTCTGAGGAAAGGCTCAATTAAACATACAGCTGGCACAGTTTACACATACAAACAACAAACACTTATCTTGCCAAAAGAAAAAATCACCGGCCTCCGCAACAGCAACAATGATGTACATGAAGTATCACCCCCCATTCCAAGCATAATATATGAAGAGAGTTCCAACGGTGACACGGTTACCGGGTACTCCGCTCGTCAAGTCTTGAAATCTGACAATAAGCTGATAATCCAAATCAGAGGAAGGTACTTGACATCTTATCTTGACATCTGACTTGGCACACTTTGTAGTCATACAGTTGAAGGACACGTGTAACAAACACTTTGTTTTTTTAAAGGTAACTTACTGCGTTTCTTGAAATTGGATGACGTCAACTTTGCAAAAACACTTGTATACGTTACAAAACTCGTACAGTGGAACACTTGTGACGGACTTGACTTGACATCAATGAAACTTGTAAGCGATAATATCTTTCAGTAGTGGTGAAACTACCCTAACCAAAACATGCTGGCTCACCACTTAAGTTAGTGGTTGGTCTGGGGAATACTGTTCAAGTACTATAGATGAGATAACCCCATATCACTGGCGACCACTAATGTTACCACTAAGTTGAGTATTAACTTTTTATGGTACTGTTGCGTCCTTTTGGCGCGTGTAATTTAAATGTGGGGGCACACTTGAGTAAGTATATATATAATTCATTATTTACGCACGGTCAAGCAGATTAGTGGGAAAAAGGCGCATTGCGGTGCGCGAAGGGGTGAAAGGCGTAAGAAAAGAGAGAGCAAGATGACGTAGGGAGGGACCTGATGTGGCCATCGACCGGGGTCGGTCATAGTAATTTCTTTGTGAACTATTGTTCAAGCTTGCCCAGATATTGGGAAAGCCCTTCATAAAGTCATTCAAAAGTCTCCGGAGAGGAGCACAGTTTTTGTATCGGCCAACGGTAGGGCGCGATATGTGTACATTAATTATATGTTTTTTCTCGTCAGTCTTCTGACGTGTTTCGATCTGGCTGGGACCTCAATAATACGAACCACAGGTCGTATTTCTAGTGTGGTTCTCAGAACACGTACCCAGAATATTTTTGAAGGTTACTATTGCATTTTATGGATTACTCCAGAAGCCCCTTCGTGGCGTGTAGGCTCCTCCAATTCAAATTGCCCAAGAAGAAATTTATTACCATGAAGGTCGGTCACCGTACTTGAATACTAGGGCTCGGGCTCTTTATTTATAAGAAGTTGATCAAAGCTCATGATTAATACAAAAATGGAAGGAACGAGAACAAAATATGAACTGTCATATCAAAGAAGTAATCTAGATACAATTTTGGTTGATGCATGCTTATGAATATTACGTTTGAATTTGTACTACTAACGTCTGTAATAAATTGTCTGCGTCTTCGTCAAGAAAAATGGACTCGACCTACATCCTTTTGTCAGTTGTGGGTCAGTACTTCAGCACTACAACCCTTGTTTCATAATGTTGAATTTTGTGTCGGCCATATATAAGCCCGACTGAAGTTGATAACAGTTAAATTAACTTTATTGACAGTTTTAACAAGAGCACTGGCATATTCATTATTACAATCTACAACCCATACACCATGTATGCAGCATAGTCTATAAACGACCTCTCATACGGGCTGAATTAAGTAGACTCTACATCTACTAGATTCTACATCTGGTGGGCCAGTGTGACTCCCCATGTGAACAAGTTTTCAAGGGAACGAATATCCAATTGAAATAATAATTCTTTTGAAATCTTTGGGGCTGTTCTTTCAAGAGCGACACATCCATCCGTCTGTACCTTGGATTTCAAAATAACTGTACATCATCTAAGGTCAAGGTCAACGACGATGGACTTCATCTGCCAAAGTCAACGTTGAACACAGCTACACTATCTAGGCTATTACTCCCCACTTGTATTATGAAGACCTAGCGATTTTACTTATATGTAAACTGCCAACATGAGATCCCAACACATGGAAAAGTTTTTCTCGCTAGACTCGTTAGCGAGGGCCCTGGGATATTTTTGTCTTTTCTTTCAAGATAAGTAATTGTGGTTATTTCTGTACAACTTGTGCCACCATTATAAATGCTGTGAGGGTAGATTTCCATTTAATATGTCACCCACATTCATGACTATTTTATGTTAAATGCTCACATGTTCTTCGTGCATGGCGCGTAATGGGGGAACGGTCGATCCTGACCAAAGCGAGGTTCATCTCGAAGCTATAAGCTCGAGTAATACAATGCCTCTTGTCAGACGTTCTATTGGATTTAGTTTGTAAGTTTCAATTGAGCGATTAATTCCGGTTCAAGGCTAGAAAACCTTTGCTGTAGTTTTCTGATCGCTACTTTGTTTTCTTATAATAGTAATCTGTATTAGGCTGTTTTTCGTCCAGGTTTTTTATCGTTGTTTTCGTTGTTAAATAATTTTTTTATCCGTACCTTTTTTTTTAGAAATGTACCATTGCTTGTAACCATACGTCCTTCTCAATCTGGTCTATCGTTCACCCCCCCCCTGTTTTTTTTACACACTTGTGTTGGTATTTATAACACTGTGATTGTTTCTTGTCCTTGTTACTTTGCCCTTTCGCAGATATACATTGCTCATCCTTTGCAAACAATCCGCATTTTGGTTCTTAGACATTTCTATTTTATTTGATTTTCTGCGATCGTATTTCAGACTGGTCACAATTCATTTTGTCCCCTGTCGCTATTCGGTCTATAGTGTTATCGTTCTATTGTATCTTGTTAATATTAAATGCATTAGCTTATTTCATTGATAAATTACATTTCTTATAGTAAACTGATATTGTGTTGCCGTGCTCTGGTACAGGAACGTGTTGTTGCACACTATTATAGTGAAATGTAATTGTGAATTACTTTGAGTATAAAAGACTTTTGATAGAAGAAGTAAATTATTTCAGGGGACAATCATTGATAATAATCGGCTAACTTTTAATTATTTTAATAAAGCAAGCTAAAGATGAGTAAATATACTTATAAATTCTATTGGAAAAATTTAGAATATTTGATACTCATCTGACTCGGAGTATTATTACAAAATTAAGACATGACTGAGGCTTACATTGGGGGGAGATTCTCTCTAGCATTGGATAGGGAGATTTGATAGATTCCAAGTGGCCCAGAAACTTTAACAGCAAGTGAGTTGCGACCCGTTTTTTGTCTGATGCGTCAATATCACATGAAAGTTTTTCTGCCTTGTGAGGATAATATTTTTACTTTTCCGTCCTCCTCATTTCAAATGAATGGCTAAAGATTTTAGCGGATTTTTACTGTCTATGAAACCTTCGTATATTTTCTGCAGCAATATTACTCATGTGAAACACGATCATATATTGAAGAATATAAATAATATGCTTCAAAACAACAATTCCTGAAGATCATAATAAGGAGGAACAATTATGTAAAGATAAGGTTCTTACTAATGAGTTGCAGCGGCTAAAGAGAGAGAGTATGAGAATAAGTTATTAGTTATAGAGTCTGAAAATTTTTTTTCACTGAAAAATCAGATGACGCTGTTGACAGCGAATACTAATAAAGTTCATGAAATGTCTCTTTAGACATAACGAAAACATTTAGAAGATATTGAGGAGGAAAACAAAGTAGATGAGTTGTCAGAGATCCTTGAGAACAGGGAGAGTGTTGATTAATGATTTAAATGAGAGGATAAGGACTCTAACTTCACAGGTCGAGAATGCCAATACAAACCGCTCGCGTCATCACAATTGGAACTGTCAAATTCTAAGGGAGACTTTCTCAGAAAATACATTGAAGGAGAATAATACTTTGAACTCGGTTATTCAGAGCTGAAAGCTGAAATCTCAATTTTGGAATCAAAAGTTGAAAAAAACAAATGTGGCATAACCTGAGTCAGGACATGTACATTCGAAGACCAGTATGCATTCAAGGTGATTTGAATTCTGACCCAACCCGTGACTGATGATAATGCACATGGTCGGTATCCATTGTCTGTTTAAGGAACCTGATGATAAGACATATGTACACAGTTTACTGCCTACATAGAGACATAAAGTCAAAGATTGATATAGAAAACGGGGAAAAAAAAATGACAGTGTATTATTGAGGAGGAGAATAATATAATGGAAATATTTCATTCCGATGATTAATAAATAATTTATGAATGTTTTCTTAGACAGGAAGAAAAGTTGGGACGCGATAGAGGTGACTTCATTAAAACAGATGTTTGAACGAACCAGACAAGTAGGGTGAACCTTTCCACGCGCGACTTAGGCATTATGCGTGAATATAAAATGAGAAATTAATAATTGATTCCCATAGAGAAAAATGAGACATATAAGAAATTTTTTTTGATGAAATGAAATCAGAAAAAATGAAGGGAAAAATAGAATCTGTTCATCACACTGTTACTGTATCAACCCGCTCGAGTAGTGATTGTTTCACTGATGACAGGGTGTCTACATTGGAAGATTTACTCCTGAATGAAAAACATATGTATACTGAAATTAGAAAAGAAAACACAACAAACAACAGATCTTTTGAACTCTCAACAGCATTGATCACAGTCGATTCGTTACTTTACTTTGCTAGTGAAATGGAAAATAACAACTAACTTAAATAAATTAAATAAGAAGCAGATGCAGAAGATCGCATGCCTGTCTTCCTTCTGAAGGTAATGAATTAAGAAAGAGGGTTAATGGAGTAAGAAATTTGGTCTTAAACAAGGAGTTGTCTATGGTTGGGGTTGATGTTGTTAAACGTAAGGTTGATGATCAATACCTTACCAAAGCAATGAGTCAGCACCTAGCACTCAATGCTTATAGTCTTCAGGGGTTTTTAAGAAATCATTCCGAGGGACATACCACTTCCTTTCCTCGAACGACAGAAAAAATACTGCCATTACAGGGAATAACGCCAATTGGCGACGGGGTCCAGGGTGAATCTGATTCTAAGAAAACTGCGGTAAAAATCAATAGTGCAAATGATTTTACTACATTGAATGATGATTTAGGAGTTAGGATGAACGCAGAAATAAAGCTAATAAAATAAAGTGAAGACACAAATAAGTCCGCGTCAGCGAAGTACTTCACTTTGCCTAGAAAACATTCGGTCTCCGACTTACGTTAAGCCATCAGCCTTGCACACACTGATGGGGTTCTTCATGGGTTGGATCATAATAATAAACATCCACTAATAAAAATCTATGCCCACTAAGAAAATATGAATGAATATCAGGTCATCACATATTGAAAGTGAAGAGATCATATCGAGACAGGTACATACATCTTCCCTCGTCATCGATATAATATCATTGATTCTCCTCACATTAATACTGCCTCTGTGGAGTGTAAGTCTCGGCCACAGGCCAGTGGCAATGTAAGCAGTTTATCAAATGATTTAACTAACTGTTGTATGCTCGCAGTTAAAAAGTTATCCATTCATCGTCAGGATCAGATTGCATCAGGGACTGAGAGTTCTAACATCATTCCTAAGAATATTACAAAGGTGCAGCCCTTAGGTGCTAAAAAGCCAGACTAGTATGTCCAGGGTGAACCGGTGGGTTCTGATGAGGTTCTGATTGGTTCAAAGTATTTTGATAAATATCTCTATACACAGCGTGGTAATCTAGATACCATCAATGCTGGCATTGATACTGCCAATCATCCTCTGGGGTTACAACATAGTTGTAGTGCCTCTGCTCTTCATAGTAGGGTTAGTGTTAAAAAAGGTTGACACAGAGATTTTGCTGCTGTTTCTCTAATAACGGTACTCTTCATGCTGATAATACAGGTGTTACGCGCGCATTTTACGAATTTTCTACTAGTTCTCTACTTATATTAGTACATCTGAACACAAATGCGTAAATATGCCTGTCAGGTTATCTACTATGACATGTTCTAAACCTGTGGGTTTAAAAGGAATTAGAGGTCATACTCGGTCTAGCCAGTATGTTCCAGTATACAATAAGGATAGATTGCATTTAAGAAATAACAACGTAAATAGTGATCAATGGAATAAGCATCAAGGCAATCCTTACTCCAAATTGAGGGACAATAATACTACCTATATATTGGTAAAAGTGCATTTTCTCGCACTGTCTTGGTAAGAAATCTGCCACATCGAACTACTTGGCAGGAACTTGGCGATTTTCCTTAACAACACGGCAGACGTTAGGTTTTGTGCGTCTATTGCCACATACCAATAAGAGGTATGGTGACGCCGTGGTTACATTTAGGACCAATAGAGAGATGCTCGCATGGGTTATCGAGCGGGACAATGGTGTGTGTTTTCACCACCATATACTCTCTCATTTATTTGACAATTGGTACATGATTCTGCTTCACGCAGATATTAGCTAATTGATGTTGAATTTTGTCTTGGATGACTCAGCAAATGCAGTCATCGCTTCTTTCCTTTACTAGTCGGTATTCCTCTTTTCTTCTTCCGAGAGTCATGTCTTTCTCTATGACTTTGTTAGTTTGGGCTGTTCCTATACATAATATTTTTCTAGCATTTTTAATTTATCCTAATGTTACATCATGCATGGAAAAATATATAATATGTGATTTCATTCTTTGTCACGATTATCACGCGCGATACATAATCCTGTAAATGATACTCTGTGGCTCAGTTGCGACCTGAGAACGCACGAGATATCATATGTCACTGAATCGCACTGTTTCCGATGTGCGCCGGCAACATTCCGTCTCATACCACTTGGTATGCACTGAAAATTTTTTTTCAGTAAAACTCGGTTAATGTTAAAAAACGAAAAGTGAATGAAATGTTCGATCGCTAGTTCTGAACTTCAAAATTCTTCTTTAAAAAAGCTTGCTTTTGTGCGCTTTAATAACTTTCGCGACGCTCACAGAGCAATTAATTTTAATACATGGTTCACTTTTTGCGCACCATCTTTTAGACGTGCGACTTGTACACAAAACTCTGCACCACGCACTTTATTAGTTGCGTTTTTGTGGGTGCGGTTACTTTTCATTCTTCCGGATGTTTTTGTCTTTTCTTCTATTACAGATACTTCTCTGTTCTTTATATCATTTATGTCTTAACATATTAGCATTACTTTATTTTCATATATCTTGTCTGTTCAGACTCTACACTTGTTGTATTTATAATTGTGTGTTATTTTTTTTACTGGGCTGATTAACTCAGTATTTTCTTATTCAACGACTTGTGTCTCACTGCTTTACTTTTCCACAGGCTATGAACTTTAGTTCAGCCTTTGAGATGGTGGGCCTTTGTCACCTGCGTTTTGCCTTTTTGTTGACTATTATCACTGCATGTCTTTCTGTATTATTAAAGAGTACTACCTAACATTGTACGGTGGTATATTTGAGTGTCATACCACTTTAGTCTTAATAAAATCTTTGTTTTTCATCCAATCTTCACCCCATTTTTATGTTTTACCCAAACAAAGACCTACCATTTGTTCTTCGCAGCTGCTCTTCCAAGGTGGGCATCGGGGCGTCATTGTTACAGTGTTACTCGGGAACACTACTGAAACAATCCAGATCTACTGCAATTGCCTTGCAGCCGTTCAATTACAACATTCGAGCAATTCCTGGATCGGAGAATGTTCTGCTGACACACTTTCCAGATGCCCTCATGATTTTCAGAATCGCTGCGCATTACAGAGTGTACCACCTCTACATTACCTACTATTCAATCGTAGCTTATTTGTATAATTACAGAATTTTGACATTTCGCATTGATATGGATATTTTACCTAACGTTTCCGGATCTATATACATTACCTAATTAAGTCGCTACTGCAACAGTGACATGTACGGGAATTGATTCTCATCGAACAATGCAGTATAAAAAAAAAACAGTATTTCCATTTATATTGACTATCAATGACATTTAAGCGCATTAGTATTAACATTACTACTATTAGCTTTCAAGTGTGGAATAAATTTAGATAATTGGAACTTTAAATTAAAGCTCTATCAGGTGAACTTAACAGTTATAAGGAGATAGCATTTTAACTTCAAATTAACATTATTAGCTTAAATTACTGACAGTTTTGCAATTTGACATTATGACTTAGTGACTCTTTTCGGTACCGGTACTTCGTTTTTTATTAATAACAATTAAACTTTTCATGGAGCAATATAAGTGACATTTTTAAAAATATTCCAGTAACATTTTAGTTAGTACCAAACTAGTAACTTAATTACTTTAGTATAATCTATAAATAATGTGAGATATTTATATATTTATTATGATTGCGCATTATTGGCGCTTGATAGTTTTCACTCAGTTAACTTCACATGCTCTTATAATCATACCTAGTTAGGCCGTGTTGTTCATTCTTGCAACACATGCTTTGGGATTGTGTCAATTTTCTTCTATTGTGTTACTTTTAAAATTGACTTTGTTTCATTTTGTTACAATTTGTCAATTGACATACATTCATTGTATATTTCAAAAAAAAAATTTTTATTTTTATATTTTTCTGTTTTATTGTCGTCTTCATTTTTTGTCATCACCATTTCTTTTCATCCTTCTATCCCTTTATTTCATTCCTTCATTGGTATTTCATACCAGTTTGTTACATTATTTTGGTGAATCTTTTCATTTGGAATTTGTTTTCTGTTTTCTTCCATACTTCATCCCACATTAATACTTTCAATTAACTTAATTTGTTAAATGATGTTACAGTAATTGTTCTATGAACTTGATCAACCATATCTTAATACAAAAAAAGCTTCGCTTTTTTTTGTCCCGTGGGGGGAAGGTACTGTTGCGTCCTTTTGGCGCGTGTAATTTAAATGTGGGGGCACACTTGAGTAAGTATATATATAATTCCTTATTTACGCACGGTCAAGCAGATTAGTGGGGAAAAGGCGCATTGCGGTGCGCGAAGGGGTGAAAGGAAAGAAAAGAGAGAGCAATGACGTAGGAGGGACCTGATGGCCATGACCGGGGTCGGTCATGTATTTTTTGTGAACTATTGTTCAAGCTTGCCCAGATATTGGGAAGCCTTCATAAAGTATTCAAAGTCTCCGGTTGTATCGGCCAAGGTAGGGCGATATGTGTACATTAATTATATGATATTTTCTCGTCAGTCCTTCTGACGTGTTTCGATCTGGCTGGACCTCAATACGAACCACAGGTCGTATTTCTAGTGGGTTCCAGACGTACCCAGAATATTTTGAAGGTTACTATTGCATTTTATGGATTACTCCAGAAGCCCCTTCGTGGCGTGTAGGCTCCAATCAAGCCAAGAAGAAATTATTACCATGAAGGTCGGTCACCGTCCTTGAAGGGTCGGTCTTTATTATAAGAAGTTGATCAAGCTCATGATTAATACAAAAATGGAAGGAACGAGAACAATATGAACTGTCATATCAAAGAAGTAATCTACAATTGTTGATGCATGCTTATGAATATTACGTTTGAATTTGTACTAACGTCTGTAATAAATTGTCTGCGTCTTCGTCAAGAAAATGGACTCGACTTACATCCGTTTGTCAGTTGTGGTCAGTACTTCAGACTACACCCTTGTTTCATAATGTTGAATTTGTATCGGCCATATATAAGCCCGACTGAAGTTGATAACAGTTAAATTAACTTTATTGACAGTTGTTAACCACGGCATATTATTACAACCCATACACCATGTATGCAGCATAGTCTATAACGACTTCAACGGTGAATAAAGTAGACTCTACATCTACTAGACTCTACAGGTACATATTATGTTCAGTTGATGTTGATGGTTGTGAAATGTTTCTGGTGGGTGGTGTGGTGCATCAAAGACTAACAAGGACAGAGTCAGTGAGGTCGGGCTTACGGATGGCCGACAGGTGTGTGTCTATGTAGATAATAACATACGCGAATGTTAAAGGGTTCTGGCCTACCTGAACAGACGGGAGCCACACACCACAACGAACATAGGCGTCAGGAACGATGAAACTCCTGATAACGTTATACACTGTTTATTTACCACATAGTCACGTAGATATCAAGATAATATGGTTCACATCAAGTCATGGAGCAACGACAGTTCATGATATACGCATACAAAATAAACAGTACATTAACAAGCCATAATGTTCCAGGCTTTGAATCAATATGAATATAATCTCTCTCAATCTTCAATTGAATACACAGTACATTAGGACGCCCATAATATCCCAGGCTTTGAATCAAATATCAATATAATCTCTCTCATTCTTCAATTGAATACACAGTACATTAGGAAGCCCATAATATCTCAGGCTTTGAATCAAATATGAATATAACCCTCTCAATCTTCAATTACGTACATTCTGGAATTATCAAATATTCCTTTCACAAAAATATATTCTGGAACACACTAGCGAAAAATCACGTCCATTCCCAAGCTCTGCAAGAAAACATACTGTCACGAAATAACAGCTGCTCAAAACAGCTGAGTAAAAATTCATTCAAGTGCAAACTCGCAGCTTGAGATGTGTGCTGAATTCATCCGCCTTTCCCTCCAAAACTCATTCATAGTACGTTCGACCAGTTTCTTTATCCTATCTTTAAACAAACTAACAACTAGTCAGGTAACAGTTTAAACATTACTCCGCATACAACCCCCGACTAAAAAATTCTCTCATCACGCAGAGCGTGTTTACTAGCGTGTACAAAAAGTCCGACCCGTACATTCCAGTCTTTAACACTTAACTCCCCGTAATTAAAATATGACTTAACAGCCAGATAAGAGACTGGTAGTAAAAGTAATACCCCCTTCTCTGAAAAGAGTAAGGGTGTATCGATGTCAAAGTGGGGTCAAGATACGTAAATCTACAGGTATGATGATAGTGTTGGGTCCTGAAGATCTATGGTT
The DNA here is from genome assembly GCA_024509875.1 of Oreohelix idahoensis. NCBI lineage: Eukaryota > Metazoa > Mollusca > Gastropoda > Stylommatophora > Oreohelicidae > Oreohelix > Oreohelix idahoensis. The sequence continues at coordinate 18,554 of JAMPIV010018719.1, read as the reverse complement.
CTTATAATTGTACTGTTTATCTTCGATATTTTCGAGCGGTAAATTTGACGTGTTGTAATACAGACCAAAATACGACAAGATTGATGTTCAGGCCCACCTGCTGGCTATACTTATTAAGTCTATCCATTTTTTCCTGGATGTGTTTATATGAATGTGCTAGTAGTGCTATGTTATCTGCATATTCCAGATCTTCCTGTGTAGAAAATGTAGTCCATCTTATTCCTCTAGGACTGCCTCTGTTGTCTGTCGCATCGCCCAGTCTATGACTGTTAAAAAAATGTGGTTGATAAGGGGCATCTCTGTAGTACTCTTGTCTTCCTCTCAAAGGTTAGGTTGCTCTGCCCAACGCTACACGTAAGTTGGCATAGAGGCTTTTTATGATTGACATTATGCAGCTTGGAATTCCATAAGCCCTCAGAATTTTCCATAAACTGTCCCTATGTATACTGTCAAAAGCCTTTTCAAAATCAACGAAATTAATGTACAGCTGTCTCAGCCATTCTGAGCACTGCTCTATAATGTTCCTGAAGGTAAATATATTATCCACACATCTTTTGTTCTTTCTAAATCCGGCTTGTTCTTTCCTCAGTTTGTGGTCTACTGGTTTTTAAATTCTCTGTATAATTATCCTGCCTAGTATTTTGCTGAAAACTGAGAGAAGAGTGATTTCTCGCCAATTATTGCAGTCTGCAAGATCTCCCTTCTTGGACAATTTGACAATAATTCCTTTCTTCCACTCTGTTGGTGTTGTCCCTGTTTTTCAGACTTGTGCAAATAGTTGTTCTTATAGTTCTGCTGCGAGCTCGGGGTCTGTCTTAAATAGCTCTGCATTTAAGTTATCATGGCCAGAAGCTTTTCCATTCTTTAACCCTTTGATTGACGTGATTTCTTCTTTTCGTGGAATGTCTGTATTATCATCTAGATCGTTTTCAGTCTCAGGAACATTCAATTGTGTCTATGGCGGTTCCTTGTTCAGAGTTTCTCTGAAATGCTCTGCCCATCTTGTTTCCAGTCCCTCTGCTGTCGTGATGAGATTTCCTTGCTTATCTCTTATCAAGAGACCTCCTTGAAGCTAACTTCTCATCACAACCGTTATTAAAACATTTTTTTAACTTATAATTCATTATTCACATTTTCGAATACATTATTAGACTTAAATTATTATTAAATCTGTTATTTGTAATTGTACAAATTTAACTTTCATTCAATCATTTTAAATGTACTGCATGTTTGTCTCGGTCAATTTACTAAACACACTCTATACGGAGCTATACCAAAATAATAAGAATTCCACTGAGTAAATCAGAGGTGGGGGCTTGACGAGCTGAAAAACAAAAATTGATTAATCCTTCACAAAAGTTGCCTTCAGATCATAGAATTAACGTGATCAGCCAGTGCAGCATTGTTTTCGCTTTTCTGAATATCTTGTGAACATTTCCTTGGGATAGAAGCGTCATTACCCTGCTGTCTAAATCTCTGACGAGTAATCTTGTGCGAAGGTAGACACCTTTTGACGACCCACTTTACATACTCTTGAGTTTTGGCCACAGTTGGACCACTATTGCAAAGCAGGGGAGGCAATCCGTGACACCTACCCAATACAAACTTTAAAGTGGCAAAATCTAGGAAAACAACAAGATAATGATGGTAAAGAGAAAGAAGTAAAACAAAGTCCCAGAGAAAAGTTTCACATATCGACATTCAATGTAATAGTTGATTTCCTCAAAGCACAGATGAGAAACAAGGAGATGTCTACAAAATATATGAAATAAATATTCCTGTTGGACAAATTTAAATATGTCTGAAGAAGAATATTTGCAACACTGCTATCACGTGATTTATTGCTCTTGCTCTGCAGTGATGGTCAAACAGTGGCCAACATTCAGATTATCTAATGAGGGTCTTAGCAGAGATGTCAATTTGAAAATGGTGCTACAATTCTGCTGTGCCTCGTAGTCATTTAATAAATCAAGTACTACGGCTGATAGGATCCAGGCCGTGTAAACTATTTATCTTCCTTGACCTTCTACGAGGAATAAAAATGTTGCTTGTTTTGATTTAAATCAGTATATTTACATATAACAAATTTCATTAGTAATTATAGTTAACAAGATGAAATAAATAATGGTGGGATGTAATATGCTCCTCCTAACAATTGTTAGGAGGAACTCATTCAAATATGTCCGGGATGGTAGAGTCTGGAAAGGGCCATAGATTGGAAGTGATCACTACCTACTTACAATCAAAAGAACAACTGAAAGAGTTGCTCAGCCTAGGAACTGCACAACATCACGCAAGAAACCAAGTAAACGAGCGGGAGAAATCAGCATTAAGACCTACAAGCTGAGACAGCCAGAAATTAAGACCAGATACCAGGGGCTTATTGCTGCAGCGGTGAGCAACACAGAAGAACGACCTGATGACTTGGAAACCCTCTGGATTAAATTCAAGGATCTCATAAAGACAGCTGCTGCAGAAGCATGCGGTGAAGTCCGACTTGGGAACAAGAGAAAGAGGACACCTTGGTGGACAGAGGAAGTCAAAGAGAAAATAAGAGAGAAGAAAATGGCATGGAAACAATACGTAGGAGCTAAAAACACAACAGGACAAATGGAAAAATATAGAGAATATGTGACACTCAGAACAGAAGCAAAGAACAAAGTGCTAGCAGCAAAACAGATGTCCTGGGAAGAATTTGGATAAAACCTAGAAAAAGATGCACAAGAAAACCAGAAATTGTTCTATACGACCCTAAAGAACATGAGGAAGGAAAAACAATGCCCGCTCAAATTTATAAAGGACAAGCAAGGCAAATTGCTTACTGCCCCGAAGGAAGTAATGGAAAGATGGAAATAATATTTCTAGGACTCCTTGATGGTGAGCATGGTGAAGCATCAGAAATGATAACCACTAGCACAGAAGAGAAACCAATGATGGTGAAGATGACATAAAGATGGAAGAACTGAAGGCAGAAATGGAGAAAATCAAGATGGGCAAAGTAGCAGGGCATGATGGTATAACACCAGAATTGGTTAAGTACATGGGAGCATCAGGCGACCTATTACTCTTAAGGGTTCTACAGGCAGCGTGGTACAACAAGACCATACCAAAGGATTGGGAGATTGCCATCATAACACCAATTTTCAAAAAGGGTGACAATCGACAGTGTGGAAACCATAGACGCATATCCCTTCTCAATGTCCCTGGTAAAATCTACTCTAGAATCCTACAGCAGAGAATCCGACGCCTAGCTGAGCCACAATTGGATGAGGTCCAGTGCGGATTCCGAGTAAACCGAAGTACTCAAGACCTAATCTTCACACTCAGACAGTTGGGTGAAAGGTCTCTTGAGTGTAAGAGTGAGATCCATCTTTGTTTCATAGATCTGGAAAAGGCTTTTGACAGGGTCCCCTGGAGCAAACTTGGGGACTGTTTGGCAAGGAAGAACATTCCAGCACCTCTCATTTATGCTATACATAGCTTCTACAAGTCTTGTAGAAATTATGTCAGAACAGCAAACCATAATTCAGAAGAGTTCAGGACCACCACTGGTGTAAAATAAAGTGATATCCTGTCAATTTATCTTGCCATACTTCTCATGCACGATGTTATCAATGCATGTAAGGAGAGAACTAGAAAGTATTCAGCGGGGTACTGAAAGATGAGACAGGTCTGTATTTCAGAGCTGGCATTTGCTGATGATGTTTCCCTGATTGTTAAATAAGAGGCACATCTTCAATCCAACCTGCAAGTATGGACGGAAGAGCTGGAGAAGAGAGGGATGTTCATAAGCAGCTCTAAAACGAAATCCATGGTGATATCACGAGAAAAAAGAAGACATCAGATTAAGCTGGGAGAACAGGTCCTGGAGCAGGTCGACCACTTTAAATATCTCGGAGCTATTATAGACCGAAAGGGAGGCATCAAAGAAGAGTTGGCCACTCGAAAAGCAGCAGCTGGGAGTCTTTTTCAAGCCGTAAATCGAGGATTCCACAGCAAGAGAGAAGTTGGTAAGAAGACGAAGATGGCTGTATACCGCTCCACATATGTCCCAGTCTTGACATATGGATGCGAGTCATGGGCAATGACCTCAACCCACAAAAGCCAGATCCAAACCTCAGAAATGAGGTATCTGAGGAAGATGGTTGAAGTAACAAGAAGAGACATGGTCCGCAACCAGACGATAAGTCAAGGCCTAAAATTCCACCCCCTGCAGACCCAAGTAGAACAGTCCTAACTAAGATGGTTTCGCCATGTCTGCAGAATGGGAGAAGATCGGCTACCACAACAAGCATGGGAAACAAAGAGCCAGGGATCCAGACTCCCAGGACGACGCAGAGTCCGTTGGGAGGACAACATTAGACAATCTTTGAAGGACCGAGGACTAGACTGGAACCAGGCCAGGAGGAAGACAGCCGATAGGATATTCTGGCGCTCTAGAAGGGGAACGACTAATTAGTATGTAAGTAAAAGCTTTCCGTTTGTTAGTTAATTGTTTCCAAACAGATTCTAAAATTACATACTATCAATTTAACTACGAGTATATAAGGCTGAATAACACATTATGAATTTGCTGTACAATTTGGACTAATTGTTTAAGTTTTGTTGTTACATTTAAAAACATTTTGCACTTGACCAATGCGTCGTAGTAATGTAGACGTATAAGTAAATAAATTAAGGGGCTGCAGTAAAACTAAGTTTATAAACTTATAATGTAGACGTATGCTTCATTCAACCTTTATATGTCAATGCACTTCCGAGTCTTTCGTTTGACAAAATTGTTCTGTCAACGCTAAAAAGCGCTCCTCATCAATCTCTTGATAATACTGTTTACAAAACACCACAGATAAACAGGTCTACGACCAGCGCTCGTGTAGACACTGACGTAATTATTACAAAGACATACAGCAGAGGAATTACAGCCTGAATTAAGATTTTGTTTACCCTGGAAATACAATGTGTTTTTTCGTCATTTTAAAGCGTCCTCCAAATACCAAGAGTTTTTGAACCATTCAACTGCTAAATTCACTGAATAAAGATATTGCACTGTTCTGTCATAAAATAAATTAGTCTCATCTCATATAATCTTGATACATATGATCTAGATTGTGGTCATCATTATGAAACCCTAGACACCCTTCATTATGCTACCAGCGAGTGAGAGTGCAGAGTTACCAGACGTCCGGCAAACGGTGGACATGTCCTCATGTTTACACTTTCGATCTCCATACAGCAGACATTGCATAAAAACGTTATTGTGTCCCGCTTTCCACTGATAATTAAAATTTAAGAACCTGTTAGACCTTTATGTTAACGTAAATCACAATAGTCTGTCATTATTTTTCATGTGTGTTACCTGTTTATAAGTTTCTACTTGAACAGTTAAGGTTTGTGTTTAACTTTTACGGTAATGATCATATATTCTAATAGCGTATGTTCATACATTTTAACAGTATTTATGACGTCACTAAAACTATGGGAAAGTACAGGGTGTTCCACGAAAAAGCGGCCCGTGACGTCATGGAATGCTGACGTATTGTGTCGGAAGTAGTGTGAATGGCCAAGTAGTCCTAGCGTTGTAGAAATGTGACGTCCTAAAAATTGGCACTCTACATTTTTTAGCATTAACGACCGACCATGTTGTACGCCATTTTGAGATCAACTTCTGTATGCTACTCTTTGATAATCACGGAAAATAATTTAGGTCAATCTAGTACGGTACTACTTAGAACCTTTTATAACCGACATATTGTAAACATTGAAAAATGTTGAAAAATCTGGCTACTTTCACTTTGTGAATGAGGCCGCTTTTTCGTGGAACACCCTGTATAATCTCTCCTCCAAATGTGTTGTACTCCCAGTTGGCAATGTCAATGTTATTTTTGGTGGCGTAGATAGGACAACGTTTCTTCATCATTCCTGGGCACAATGCTAACATTGAAAGAGTGTTCTCTAATAAATGCTCATTGGCCGAAGGAAAGGAACAGCCTGTCAGTCTTGTTTGTCCAGGGATTAAATCCTACGTTTACAATGACACACTAGGAATGAAGGCCTATTCAAGAAAATAGATTCTTCAGATCAATATCGTGATAAAAGTAATAAACGTAGCCTTGAATTAAATCTTTTTGTCTAAGTTTTACTATTAATTGTATTTGTTGATTTTATTAAACTAAATTCTTTTAATATGAAACTGCAATTACAAATGATATTATGATTATGAAAAGTGTAAAACAAAGTTTGCCAGGATTTTGGAAGCTAGTTGACAGCCTGAAAAAGCAACTGTCGGGGTTGTCCTCTCTTTTCTCTTCTCAGTTATTAGTCTCACAAAACCTGTTTGCTTATGATTTGCAAAACTGTCACAGAAAATACATCTGTAGTTGTCTGTGACTAATGTTTGTAAGTGTTATGTATGCAACGGTTATCTTGTATGTGACTAGTGTTTGTAAGTGGTTATATATGTAACGATTATATTGTGTGTGACTAGTGTTCGAAATAATAAGAATTTGTAAATATTATTTGCAATTTGTCTGAATACGTAATTTGTAATATAGCTGTAATATATTTTGAATAGACCGACGTCTATAACTTGTAGATATGCTTGGTAATTTAGCATGCTCATGGAAAGTTCTGTTCATTTTTCATGTCACACATTTCGCCTTGTCAGATTTTGTTCACACAAAAAGGTGACGTGAAATATATACACACTTTTTTTTTAATAACAATGCGTCTACAAGAAATGTATTCACATTCAGATGTCTATGTTTAACGCAGTACTGATACATAATTTTAATAAGCCTGTTAATGCTCAAGTCAATGCATATTCATTCACGGGACGTTTGATGAAATGAAAGTCAAGGCATCTTTATTCACGGCACGTTTGATGAAACGAAAATCAAGGCATCTTCATTCACGAGAAGTTTGGTGAAACGAAAGTCAAGGCACCTTCATTCACGGGACGTTTTGTGAAACGAAAGTCAAGGCATCTCCAAACACGCAAAGCCTGAAAGAAGCGTTGTGCAGAACACACCGCATCATGGTTTAAGTAATAGTTTACTCATTTGTAAATGACCCCAAGCCAAAACTGGACCAATGTACCGAGAGACTGTATGGCCCATGGGTAAGCTGTGGTATAAAGTGGTTGTCTGGAGGGCGAGCAGGGCGGCACCTCGCAGATGAACTCTCTATCAGACAGTCCTTGCCTCTTCTGTGGTATGGTGACTCTACCAGGGTGATCGGGCATTTCACCACTTATTATAATTATACCATGAATTATCTTACATATCAGAATCATTGAGGGAGCTACGTAGACCGTGCTCTTTTGTCGATACCTTCGATACATAACACGAAGAAACATTGACCGCGATCTTTCGTCGATACCTTCGATACATAACACGAAGAAACATTGACCGCGATCTTTCGTCGATACCTTCGATACATAACACGAAGAAACATTGACCGCGATCTTTCGTCGATACCTTCGATACATAACACAAAGAAACATTGGCGCAAACATAGAGGTAGGGCAGAGAAGAGAAGAGAGAAAAAAAGAAGAGCTGATGAGAAAATTCAGAAAGAAAGCGGACATACTCTGTACAATATGTGTGTAGAGGAACTGTAAAGGAAGTATTTACTGGAACTTTCGTTGCGCGAATCAACGGGCAGCATTTATACAGATAATCACTTTACAGATTCGACAATCCAGTCCGCAGGTAAATCAATCTCAGATCGGAAATACACAAACCCAGAATTAACTCTCCCCATCCAGCACCTATAAAAAGACAGGTAAGAAATTACCCTGCATTGGCTAACGTCCAACAATTACTATCAAAGAAGAATGTGTGATAACGACAACAAAATATGTGTCCCACGTGGATTCTGTGTTTATAAACTACGCTTACATGATATTAAAGAAAAATACTTAACAAGAATGACAAAAAAAAAAAAAAAACCCTACGTTCAAATGTAGAGGAAATGTGCACATCAGTTGTTATTTATAGTTGTACTTAGTCCAACTTATTGTAGCAGTAATCCAATACCAGATACTTACGTAGTGAAGTGAAGTGTTAGAGAATTTGCTATAATGAGTCTCAGCTTTCTGGGGTGCAGTGACCTGTTCCCTTCCGCCCCGCCTTTGCCTGAAATAACCTAAGAACAACATAAGGTATCTATTTACAGCTGGGCAGATGGAGGCTGACAATACCAAGTTTCCAACTAGGTAACTTTCCCGCGATTAACAAACGCTCTATCTACTCGTACGTACACACACTAATCAAGCTTTGCTTATTAGAATCACAGACAAACAGTTCAAATTTATATTCCAATATATTAAATTATATGCGCTAGACAACAGAACATGCACCTAGAGGAATAAGAAGGACAGTATTCTTTGTGAACGGGTGGCCTACGTTAAACGCAAGCTATCACGTTAACATTAGAAATAATAATAGTAAAAGTACTTGAGTGTCGTAGATTTTTGATAGGGGAATTAAGACTTGGGTTGGTCCCTTCTGAATAGATTAGAATAAGTGATAGCCCCAGTGAGAGATAACATAGAAATAGGTTTCCACGAGTGAGATGGTAGGAATAATAGAGGCTGTCCCTGAAATCGAGCAGTCTTCTCTCTCTCTCAGCCTATCTTCTACAACAGATTTAAAGGAGTCAGACAGTCTATCATAATATATATATATATATATATATATATATATATATATATATATATATATATATCCACTCACATACACACACATATATAGTGACGACAGTTAGACGCACACACGTGGGAAAACCATAACAATGATTATATAGATATTTGGGAACGAACTGACCAACACACTGATTAAGTTTAATTGGATTTTAATTATTATACTAAAATTCCATCACAACACATAAAAATTTACATTAAGCATATACAAACAGTCATAAAGTCAATGGATTGCTACAATAATGATAGACCCACAGTTATGATCTTTTCCCTCGATGTATAGCCCACAGTCCCGTTAGAAGAAAAGTGATAGCCCAAAGAGTCACGGATACATCTGCTGTAGTCTACTGATTTCCCCCTTAAAGGTATGAACAGACTTTGATACTATAGTCTATCCTAAGAAAAATATTGTTAGCAACAAAAACATGCATAAAAGAAAATTTAAGTCAGCCGAAAATGGGTGCCACAATACAACAATAAAGGAATCACTCCGTCCTGCATTCACTCTATTCAGTCAGCCGTGATCACGTACTTTAATGCATACTTACAGCTCTGGTAGCAACTTCTGGAAACACAATTTTTAGGACATGCACATACAGACTCTCCAATGCAAGACATGGCCAAACGAACCCCAGTTCCAAAAAGACGGGTTGAATTCACTGCTTGAATGAAACGTTTTCTTGGTTATTCTTATTTTGGATGTCTGTTTAAGTCACATTTAAATTGTCCAGGCACGAATGTTAACAGCGAGCACAGTGTCAATAGCTTAGGTTTCTAGAAATGAGGAATGTCAGGTCGGTTGCCTTATCTCAGTATAGGAATTTAGTTGGTCACACCACCACTTGTCAACAGTGTCGGAAAAAGTTATAGGTTGTAATATCTTACTTGCCACAAGACTGAAATGTACTTGAGGTTTGTCTCTGGAAGAGTTAAATCAGGCTCGATGGGCCCGTTTGTTAAAGGCACATCGGGAATGTTAGTTAAAGGGTCATCCTATCCATCAATCTTGTTGCGGTGTATTTTTTTTTGGGTCAGGTCACCAAAGGTTGGGGCGCTGACAAGGTGCAATATTGACACTAACTCAAACGCCATACAGACTGTCAAATGTGTAGTACTCGTAGATGTATGTAGCTTGATGGGTTGTGTGAGTGAGCAGACATCAGATTATATAGAAGACGTGAATGTGTAAAGGATTTTGACAAGTTCATAAGACACTCACTCGATCACATGTAGAAATCAATTAAGTGTTGACTAACGACTGATGACATTTCAATCATTTATTACGAAACGTACTTCTGACATCACAGGTACAGTTAATTGACAAGGTTGCGAAACATCACATACGTGGTAATGGTTGACGACATCTGATATCCATACATCTTGAACATCTTATACAACAGAACGTTAATGCCTGTCAATCTATGTTCTGATTGTATTGTAGCCCAGGTATAACTAACTAAACGCGTCAGTTACCACTAGTAGACATGCCGCACAGGAAAGGGCGGGCTCTCAATTATCTGACAATAATCTATGGTTCCTCTGACATCATCTGACAGGAACTTCTTCTGGCGAAAAATACCGGCCGCAAGTAGCGGGCTTTTATGGCGACAAAATCAGGCCGCAAAATAGCGGGCCTTTATGATAAGGTAACCTCTGTGTTATCACTTGATAGTAAGGCATATCAGTCCATGCCAATCATACCGCCTGAGTAGCGGGTTCCAAAATAGTACTATCTTCTCTGAGTTTCTTTCCTCAAATAAGACGTATCAGTCTTGGTTTCTATATGGAGCACACATAGTGGGCTCTGCATATCATCTCATCTATAACTCTGCTAGCAAAAATGTCGCCTAAAAATTGTCAATCTCTCTTATATGCAGACAACACCTGATCTGCATATCAAGGCATAACGAGAAGATTTAAAATGTGTATTTTACCTTGACATCCTAGAAAAAATCACCAGAAAACAACACTCGCCATCCTAAGCGTATCAAATAAACTTGGGGAAAGATCACTGACGTCTTAGTCACACAGAGGACATCTCTTCTCCAAAAATTACAGCAGAGAAAAAATCTCCAGACCTCCTGTCCGCACAAAAAAAAACTCAGGTCGACTCCCAGATTTGAAGTCTCTCGATCCGCGCCCAAAACTTTGCGCATGTGCAATCAGCACAGTCCTGAGTCAAACTAATACCGTCCAGAGCGTTCCCCGAAAAAGCGAGGTAAACCGCTCCTTATATGGACATGTGAATAGCGTCTCAAGGAATACCAACTATTTAAAAGACATTTCCTAGAAACAGGTCAACATCGATCCTTATAAGGATAGGTGAATATGACAAGAGAAGATAATCACCAATTTAACCTGTCACTGAAAAGTTAATAGACAGTTCTCTCTCTTAGATCATCAAACAATATCAAACAAATTGACGTCTATAAAAATATAGGCAAAAATCACAGTAGCACCGTTACTTCATTTACCCTTTTAAAGTTCTTGTAAAGGTTATACACCAAGTCTTTAAGGAAAATGTTTTAAGTTCTTCACAGATATTTCTCGTGTACTCAAACGCTTGCAAAGTTGGGTCACCCCAGTTTCACTGAATAAAGAAAAAACAACAAATAAAATACTATACAAACTATGTACTCGGATATAACTTACATTATCAACTGCAAACGGAGGCTTGACTTGTCGTTTAAAACCTTCCCGTGAAATAAGTTATATTCATAAAATCAATCATTATGAATTAGAAATACATACGTATTTTGTCAATACTCAGTGATGAATCTGTGCAGTTATAAGTTAGTTTTACAATATTCTCGACTAAGCAGTTAAATTGAATTATTTCATAGCTGCATGAGTTTTTAAGCTAGAAATTATACTTTATTCTGCTTTCCACTGAAACACGTCAGCTAGAGAATATCTTCTTCCTTCTTCCTCGTTCGTCCTGAAAAGGACGTTGGTTGCATTGTGTCGGTTTACAGCGAAGCTGCGATATCTGCGCCTTTCGATCGACACATCCGACTTCAGCACGGCATTTTTTGGGACCGGGTTTGCCTTCCCTCTTCGATCCCTACTCTCTCAGCCAGACTGCAGTGATGCAGCCTGTTTCCAGGACCACCACTTGGAGGTGGAGTAGGGTCTTGGTCAGCTCTGGTTCGCTGACCCTGACGCAAGCAGTCAAGCTATAGGTCGCTGACTGCATTCTCTGTTGCTGCGTCTTTGGGTCCCAGCTAGAGAATGTAACAGACTTATATTTAATTCTTCTGCGCACAAATCTAACTAGAAAAATGAAATAAGCGATTTATCACTTTAAACACTCACAAAATACTAGATATATAATATTTACCTCAACACAGAACTACTAAGAACTAAACCACTTCGACCAAACTAAATGCCATCTTCTATCAACAGAGATTCTTAGGAATCGAACGTAGGTTGTTCTAGTCTTGACTGCGAAGTTACTGAGTGAATGAAATGTTGTTGTTGTTTTCGTCGACTAGATTGCTGTAATACCCTGTTCAACCAAAACCCATTGAAGGGTTACAAACGGTTATATTGGGGTATATAGTGTGTTGGTATCTTCGCTGGTATCACTTTCCTAGTCCTGAAAAGGACTGGTCCTAAAAAGGACCGCTAGCTGGCTGTCTGGTTATCTCTTCGTTGCTTGTCTGTCGTTGCGTGTTCATGGTGTTCATTTCCTGCCTTCCTATCTGTCTTGTGTCGTTTTGTTAGTTTTTACTTTCCTAGTTTCTGTTTCTCTTGTCTTCCTGCTTTCCTGTATCTGTAGTAGTGCTTTTTCTATTATTGCTGGTAGAAGTTTTTCAAGTGTTTCTTCGATGACTTCTTCGTCTGATTGTTCGTTTGTTTTGGTCGCTCTTGTGTTTGATGTCATTTCCTCAATGGCTCTTCGCTCTGTTTCGATTCTCTTGAGGATTTTGGAGTTTTCTTCCGTCAGTTCTGTCAGCCTCTTTACATCTGCTTCTATTTGCTGCTTAATGCTTTTCATGTCTTTCATCATTTCTCTGCTGTTTTGTATTTCTATTACGTCTTCACCGCTGTCCTTTTCGTCTTCGGGAGCCTGCTTGCTTCTGTTTTCGACCTGGAGTTTAATTTTCAATTGTTTGACTTCAGCGGTCAGCTGGTGTAACTGTCGTAACTGCCTTCCACACCACCTAAAAAGCCTACCTACACAATATTCATTTAACAAAGCACTTTTCAAACACTTCCTAAACACTGATTATCTACCCCCATAGAAACATCATTTGCCTGTCAACATCTCATCCATAGGTCAACATTTCTTTTCCTCTTCCGCTCGTTTTTAATGGGAATAATTTGTTTTATATCCATGTAATACTATTATATAATGTAATGTATGTGAGATTGTACCCGCATACCACTGTACTTTAGAGATGTGAATGTTTCCGTTTGCTTAAATGGGTGATGTACATGCAGATATGATTTTTTTTTTTTTTTAAACTGCTGAAAGAATTTTTCTGCTACAGAAGTGCGCAAAAAAGTGTTATTATTATTATTTCAATTTCCGCCAAGAATGTATGGATGTAAGCGAGAATGTGTTTTTGTAATTTTTGTATTGAGGATTGATGACACATTCAAAAATACTACAGATTAGACGTTTTGACCGCATAAATGAGTGTCGGTATACATAACCTATTTATTTATTGTTTTGTTTATATTATTTTATTTTTTATTATTATTATTTTTCTTCAGTCACTATCTTGTTTTGTTTTTTTTTAAAAAAACCTAGGCTACTCATTTTTTATTATGATTGTATACTGTAAATGAATGCTGTTATGTTAACTTTATAATGTTGCATGCCTTTAAATTAATGCTTAAAGTAATACGTGGGAATAAAAGGATAAAGTATGCAAGATAAATGAGAGTGAAAGGGCAGAATGTTAGACGGGCCTGCACGCCCAATTCTCAACCATTCGAAAATAAAGTACGTTCGTTCGTTCGTTCGTTCGTCGTCTGTCAATCGTGCGTTGTTTTTCTGCAACATCCGCAGCCACTCTGTGTTTTGCTTCCTTGAAGGGGATGTTTTTCGAGACCGCTTCCTTCAGGATGCTATTCGTTTCCTGGAACATCGGGCAGCCTCGGTATCTAGCCCCGTGGTTTCCAAGGCAGTTTGCACAGGTGCGGTTTGAGTTTATTGCTTTGTAGTTGGGGTCCTCCTTCGCCTTTGGGCAGTCGCGATATAGGTGGCCACCCGCACAATATCGGCAGACTGCGTCCCTCCTGCATGTTTTCTTGGTGTGTGAAAACTGCTGGCAGTTAGAGCACTACATCACCGGAGGGATATAGGCTTCTGTCTTTTTTGTTGTTGCTTGGAGCGTCAGTTTCTCAGGTCTTGTTGATCCTTCTACCGTAACTATCATCAGATTGGTATCTTTCTTTGCCCAGGTTTTTAGCCTTTCGACCTGTGTGATTTTTAGATTTGCGTTTTCAGCCTGAAGGTGTCTGTGGACCTCGGCTTCGGAACATCTGGTATCCACCCCTCTGATGACCAACTTCTTTGTTGTTTTGTACATTTCTACCACCACTTTTATTTGGTGGGGCAACTTGACTTCTTTTGGGCTAGATTCCAGTTCGGTCATCAGTGAAGTGGTTGTTGTATTGCTGTTGAGCGAAAGCACGACTCCCTTTTCGTGCCTCCGTACTTTAGAGATGCCTCTCCTGCCAGTTATTGACTCGAGGATGCATATCACTTTGTCATCTGGTAGGGCCCTGAGTGAAGCCTCACCTCCCGACATCTGCGTGATCTTAACGCACCTCTCTATCGCATCTGTGTCGCCGGCATCGTGTGGTGGTGTCTTTGGTGTTTGTCGTAGCTTCTCTGTGGTAGACAGGGTTTCTGCTGACGATCTTCGTTCGTGTGGTGGTGGTCCCTCGGCTTTAGGCTCCTGTTTTCTTTTCTCTTTCCTTTCCAGCATCTGTTCTATCCCCTGTATCAGTCTCTTCACCCTCTCACGCTCAGGATCTAGGCCGTGGACGTTTGCAGCTGCCCTTTTCTCTCTTCTTTCCAACCATCCCCTCATCTTCTCCAGCTGGTGTAGCAATCTCATCGTTTCCTCATCCTCTGGATCTACATCATCTAGGCCAGGGACGCCTGCATTTGCCCTCTCCTATGTCTCGCCAGGAGTCGGGCCCCTCAGCCTCTCAGTCGGGTCGACACACGTCGCAGCTAACTCCGTCGTCGTGTCTAGAGTTGGAGGAGGACCGGTCTTAGCACGAGTACTTGGGGCAGTCTTGCTATCTGGCTGTCTGTCTTTGCTGTTTGAAGCTTGGTTATTCACATGGCTGTTCAGCGCTAGCGGGCTGGTGTAGACCTTCCTCCTTTTGGCATGATGTTTATTTCGGGTCATTTTGATGAAAATGGGATCTTGTCTCGAATAGTGGCGTCCTGAGAAGGACGTTGGTGTCTTAACGTGAATGTTTGCCTCTCAGAAAGATGGAATCTATCTTGGAGTGAATGAAATCTAAAACTCCGGTTAAGATATATGAAAACAGACAAATGATCCCACATTATTTCGACCCCCCGTCTTCCCCTCTCCTCTTAACACTTACGTTAAACCAAGAGACTGTCATAACCTGCCACTTCGCGTCTATAACACCTCCGTCTAAAAACTGGCCGTAGAGTGCCGTGTCAGATGGAAATGCTAGACCGTATGTCTCATTCCTGGGCAAGGCATGGGGCGCCGTTCACACCTCAAGAACCGCTGTGTCCGGTGAAAAATGTAGACGGTAGGTCTCATTAGATGGCAGTTCCCACACCTCACCGAGCAACTTAGCCGTTAAAGCTACGTGTCAGATGGAAATGCTAGATGATATGTCTGCTCTCTTGTCTAACTAGACGGATATTCACAGTTTCGTTACCATGACATCTCATGCAATAAATGCGTTTCCAGTATGAGACCAGAACGGTAAAGTCAGAATGGGAAAAAATAATATTTTTCGCAAACGAACGAATGCGAAAAATACAGGAAAAGGGTAAAAGAGCGAATATAAAATAGAGGACACGGGTAGAAAAGAAAAGAATATAGAAAATGTATTGATCATAAATCTCTATGCGACATTGAGCAAGACTAGCAAGCAACAAAACAACTCTACTCGAACAGAAGAACCAATGAAATCGTCTAATGCTATTTTAAACAAACAGCAGTCAGAGCGGAGTTCAGTAATACAGTTCAGTTATGCAGAAGTGACTACGTGTCAGGTGTCGACCTTAGTGATTCCCCTTTTAGAAGGTTGTGTGATTAACCTTTGGTCGAAGTAAAACTTAAAGCTTCAAAGATTTTCATGATCTAATATTCTAGGCGATTGTTTTCCACTTTTGGCACGTGTTCATACAGTTTGTATGTTCTCGATTTATAGTAGAATGATTACTCAGCTATGTCGTACATAATTGAGATTGTAGTCGAAGCCTATCCATATCTACAGAAGAGTTCTAGCAAACGTTATATTTATGCTGATGTCCTTTACAAATGCATCCATATTTATTTAGCCAACAAGCGATCTGGCCGCTGGTAGCCAGTATATTGAGTCGTGTATTTGAACCTTGCTGTTAGTCCCGTTGGACTCCATTAATAAACAGTTCTTTATGACTTATGGCTATTGCTTACTCATGTGTCCATCTGTGACGTACATTACAGGGTGCCGTGACCAGCTCACGCCCTTGTCATTGTGATCATACTTTGTATCTGTTACACGTCTTTTTGTGCACCTCAATGTTTTCATTATTTTGAAACGCTGCGGTGTTCAACTAGAGTGTCATGGGAATAGATGTTGTGAACTGAGTTGAGGGTGTGTGTTAAGATTGTGAGTGTGATTTAGAGTAAGTCCGTGGAAGAATGTAGGTCGTGAAAGGGGGGGGGGAGTGTTAGGTGATGTTTTTCAGTGAGTGAGTGCGTGATAGGGGACGCAACTTTCAGAGCAGTGTATTCAGCCGGAATGGCGGTGTGGGATGTGTATTTGTGATGATATTCAATGTCCGCTGTGTGATTCTACTTCGTGAGACATTAGCAATGTGTGTGATTGCTAGATGAGATATTTATTGAAAGGAAGTATATTTTGAACTCTACTTGATTCATTCATGAGTTCAACAATGTTGTGTTAGACGACTTCCGTGCGGACGCAAGACGGACAGAATAGTTCGCTTCTTATATTATATTGACTGCCTAGGTCCTATTTGTGGCGACTATTCAAGTGTTTTAACTTGATGAACATCTGTTATATTGGAGTAATATATCGACAATAAAGTCTGTATCGTATCTGTCACTGGAGCATTTATTTGATGATTTATTGTTGGCGTTACACTTACTAGACGCATGCTTGGGCCTATTTTATGAACATACCATTGATAACGCCACAGTTATTTGGTAGGCCAAGCCGGAGGTCTTGAGGTAGACAATAATAACTACAACTCAGTTTAGCGACACCCCGACAGCTCTATTGTATATGCCTAACCAGTGAAAATGAAATACTACAACTAATTACTGCATTTAATCAGCATTTATATCTACAATTATTCCAAAGATCTAGCTGATGGAATGTTTTGTCTTGTCAACTTTAAATGGCCTCAGTATCCACCAATTACAAATACTAATATAACTGCTACAGCTTTAGAGTGCACACACAAAGGTACAAACAGTGGGCAGCGCCGGCCAATTAACGACTTCAACAAAGAGGTGCAACAGATTGAAAGAAACATTTTTGGTACGTATACCAGTATTTGTATACCAAATAACTCAATGCATCGTTGGTGTCAAAC
Source organism: Oreohelix idahoensis (assembly GCA_024509875.1). Taxonomy (NCBI): domain Eukaryota; kingdom Metazoa; phylum Mollusca; class Gastropoda; order Stylommatophora; family Oreohelicidae; genus Oreohelix; species Oreohelix idahoensis. The sequence continues at coordinate 1,071 of JAMPIV010018719.1, read as the reverse complement.
ATCTGATCGTATTACAGAAAATAGCGACATTGTGTTTCAAGAACTGTATGAAAAACTGCATTAAAAGTGTATTCTTCACATTTCAAGTTTTACTCGGCAAGCAGCGAAAATGGCCATAGTCTTCAAGCAATAGTGGCTTAGCTAGGAGTGCAGTCTACAACAGAAACAGTCACAGAAATTAGCCACCATAATATATTGCCACGGTGATGCGTCGGTCCAGGAGGAGGACAAAAATAAGATAAGTGGTTTGGTATTTTGTGGCATACGCCCTTCCTATATTTTACGTTGCAGAACTCCTTCTTTATGTCCATGTAGGTTACATGTTTCTAAGTTTGTTTGTTTTTTTTTTTTTTTGGTTTTTTATGGTGATTTTGGAATACCTCTCAGGGTGGTCCCAAAATCAAAGAATCTGGAAGGCCAGCATATAATTCTTTCTAATTTGGTTTGTGTTTTTTATTGTTATGTTGTGGGTTTTTGGTGATAGGGGGGTTTTTTTGGTTTTTTGGGTGGGGGGGTTGGATAGGGTTGTCTGTCGTTTTTGTGTTTTGTTTTGTGTGGGTGTTTTTGTTAGTATTTTTGGTGTTGTGTGTAATTGGCTGTGGTTATATGTTGTGTGTGTTTGTTTTGCGGGTGTTTGTGTTTTTTGGGGTGGTGGCGGTTTGTTTGTTGTTATTTTTCCCAGTGTAGTGTGGTTTAAATACTTGTGTTGTGGTGGTGTGTGTGTTGGGTGTTGTGTGGGGGGGGGGGGGGGGGGGGGGGGTGGATGTAGGTTAGGGGTGTTGGGGGGTTTAGGGGGTGTGGGGTTGGGGGGTGGGTGGGGGGGGGGGGTGGGGGGGGGGGGGGTTGGGGGGTTGTTAGGTGGTGTTTGTGTTTTGGGGGGGGTGGGGGGGGTGTTGGGGGGGGGGGGGGGGGGGGTGGGGGGGGGGGGGTGGAGTGTGGGGGGGGGGGTGGGTGGGGTGGGGGGGGGGGGGGGGTGGGGGGGGGGGTGGGGGTGGGTTGGGTGTGTTGGGGGTGGGGGTGGGGGGGGGGGGTGGTGGGTGTGGGTGGGTGGGGGGGGGGGGTGGGAGTGGG
>JAMPIV010018718.1:25000-42859 GCA_024509875.1 Oreohelix idahoensis | reverse complement strand
GGGTTTTTGTTAATGGTGTGGGTGGGGGAGATGATGTTTGGGTAAGTAGGGGGGGGGTTAAATAGTAATAAACCATTAGGTTTTTGGTGTTGGAGGTAGGTTGGGGGGGGGTGGTTGGTTTAGTAGATGTTTTGTTATTGTTGTGGTTGAGTGGGGGTGTTGGGGGGGTTTGGTTAGGGTGGGGGTTGGTGGGGGTGGGGGGGGTTGGGTTTTTTTTTGGTTATGTTGAGTTGTTGGAAGGTGTTTTTTGTAGGGTGTGTTTGTTTTATTGGGTTTTTTTGTTTTTTTTGTTTTTTGGTTTGGTTTTTTTTGTTTTGGATTTGGTGGTTTACTGTTACCCCCCCCTTGATTTGGGTTGTGTATTGTGTTTTGGTTGTGTTGTATGGATTGGTTTTAGTGTGGTTGGGGGTTTGTGGTATGAGTATATTTTTAAGTGTTTTTAATTTATATGAAATGTTTTATGATGGTATTTATTAAGTAGACTGGTAAGTTTAAGGTTTTGTTTTTTGTTTCATGAAAAGATGGAGTTTGCTTTTATTTTAGAATTATTAAATTAATAAATGGTAAAAGTACCTTTGGTCAGTTTTTATTTATATAGTTGTGTCAATTTGGTTTTGTATATCACGGTTTTGTTTTACTTCGATATTTTTAAATAACGTAAAATCTATTGGGGTGTGTAGGTGTTTCAAAACATTGTCAACCGTTTGGTTTTGTTAGGAGCAATGTCATTAAAGTGCAGAAACAGAAGAACATTAGATCAATTTATGCGTGAAGAGTCAAGTCATATGAAGAAAAAGACTGGTTAACGTTTTGTCAGGACTGCCGGAGGGGGAAAGAGATCGTCTCGTCCCCATCCGTGCACAAATAGAATAGTTGCATTTCTTTTTCATAATGTCTTGTTTATTTCTCGCAGACCTGACAGAGCGGCCAGCGTTTTTTTCTTCTTTATTACTGTCTCCAGTTACTGATGAGATTTATGTGTCTTCATCGTGGCTTACAAGTCTCAAGTCCATGTTGTGAACAGGACTGGCTAAAAGACAAATACACATTTAACTATTACGTTTAACTGGACTATCAATTCCCAGATATATTTTTCCAATTTATCAGCCCACGGGAGTGGTATATGCAATAATAGCAACATCTAACTTTTGACAGACGCAACACTGGATTTATTCAGAAAGTGTGCTGTTTCAAAATCGGCACTCACTTCAGAGCCAGCCGATAGGATTTACCAAATCAATTACTTACCATCATCATGAACAATTTTTAGCAACTAGCTGTGTCCAAATACCAGAAGTATTAGAGAGAGAGCGTGGCCACGTATGTCAGAGAGAGAGATTGAATATTTTCTTGTTATGGTAGCTTGTACCAAACTAGTTATTTTGCTTTAACAATTGTTTACTTTACGGAGTAGCACGTATTAGGAATTTTGTTCTCTTTACTGTCTGTACTGTAACCTAGTGCTAAACCTTCAACCTTTTGTGGCTATTAACTTATTGGGTTCTTATCTTCTCAAAGGAGGGGAGGGCACAGGTATTCTGTTAATTCTCTATATATGAAATTTTGATTTATTTGATTCTTTTAGATATTCGATGTTGTAAAGTTTAATGATAATAAACAACAAAAGAACTAAACTTTGTGTATTGATCAGACCCGTACCCAAATTTACCCATAGTTTTTTTCACGTTTGTGTGTCTTGTCACATAGCTGTGTGTGTGCGTGTATAGTTAACTTATATTTCTCAATATAAGGGGGTGCAAGATTGTCTGGTACTAAATTATAGTCGTACAGATAGGCTGGACTAGAGAACTACTCAGTCCATAGACAGATATTCTCCTTAACTATTCACTAGTGAAAATCTATTTCTTACACCTTACTTCTCACGTATTATCACCATCTCAGGGAGCCGCGCTAGCGTAGTGGTTACCACACCGCTCTGGCGACCGGGTGATCCAGGATCAAACCCGGGCGACGACATTTGAGGATTTTTCGTCGACCGGGGATTTGGACTGGATTAACTCGAGACCTGGCGAGAACATTTGAAGGAGTGTCGTCGACCAGGGATTGGCGGCTCTTGAGCCGACCCAGCTCTAATGGGTACCTCCGAAATCGGCGAGTATCTGCCTGAATGGCGAGGGACAACTGTCTCTGTACAAGTAAAAAGGGATACTCACGTAAAATCAATGTCAGGTTAGACATTAATAATAACCTGAGATTTCGCCTCGATTATTAGCGGGCGTACGGAAAAAAAAAAAATCACCATCTCCTTTACTCAGGCGGGACCTCGCATAACTTTAAACCTATCTAAGCACGACATACACCAGTGCTCATGGTGAGTCTCATCCGAGACTGGGGTTTATCGTGAAGTTCATTATTCTTTATTGAACTATTATCGACTGTCATCAAGACAACAACCACTATACATACCATCTCGTTACAATAAGTTAGTTGTGTAGGACCGCCAGGAGCGCCTTTGAGACATTTTAGTCAGATTAGTTAATAGGTCTTCCTCTGACTGGTTAAACGGGACAGAGTGAAAACTAGTGGACAGTATTCTTTTGGTGTGTGGGACTCCACCGTGTATTTAGTTAGTGATAGTAGTGTTCAGGTGGTGGCTCTTACTTAGAGACCCCCCGCCCGTTATATTTCTTTAACCTTAGTTGTTTTCCGTGTAGATGTGGAAGAGAGCGTGGTAGTTTGTTAATTGTGTCATTCATTGAATTTCAGGTTGTGCGAAGCACTGGATCAGTTTGTCTTTCACTATACTGTACCTGTATTCTTTAACTGTACAGTTGTGTCTGTGGCTAGTAATTAGTGTAAACCTTATATCAGCTGAACAAGAGGTGGTGAGACAGTAGCCATAAAACAAGTCACAAGTGGCGAAGGAGAGTCAATCTAGGTTCTCACCATGAAGCTATAAGTCTCATCCTCCACAGTCACTTTAATTTTCATCTTAATCTATCTTCTCAGACTTTCCTCAAAACTGGTGTCTTGTCTCTTTACTCAGGCAGACTCTTAATTAAGCCATTTCGTGACAAATAGCTCACTGTAGCTTCCTTATAACATATAAGGAAGGGAAACCCGAGGCCTGTATGGTAAAGGCACTTTTAAGCTTCACCCATCGCAAACTCACGAGCCAGCATATACAGTTCACTTTAATTGTGATAGGTACTCGAAATCGTTTTTTTCCCCTTTCAAGTGAAGTTAACATTCGGTAAAATATCGTTAGTGTTAATTTTCCTCCGCTCTGTTGGTGGAATTGCAGGCAGCAGATTGTCCGGCAGAAATAAAATTACGTTAAAGCTGCACTTATTCCAAATACTGTGAAACGTAAAAACAAACATGATTTTCCTTAGGCAGATCTTTAGAGAGCTTCGCGCTTCTAACGTAGAATCCCATAGATCCTGAGTTGACTGTCACTGCTGTATGGCATGTTTTTATCAGTCCTCTGCAGCTTGCGTTCTTTTAATGTCTTAAGAGCTGTTTCTTAAAGATAGAACTATCAGGTTGTCTTTATAAACGGTGGCCTAATATGCCATGTGTTGTTTTTATTTTAAACCACTGTTGCAGCAATAGTGCCCAGCTGTTTCACACGTAATTGTATGATAGATTATACAGCTAATTATCGATGTAAAGCAGATCTATAAAACAGTATTTAAATATTGTGTTGTGTCGGCTATAACAAAGTAGACTAAACATCTTACATGGCTCATTACCGCGGTTTTAGTGTTACCTGTGGTTATGGCTTACACGCATTTACAGGTTTGTTAATGCTTATATTTTATGATTCGACGCAGCTTTCAACGTCACACTATTATCCTGCTCGATAGCTAATAACGTTTAAGAATTATAAACATTAATAACACATAAGGAAGGGAAACCCGAGGCCTGTAAACAGTAAATTAATATTAGAAAAACATAAAGGTATGTTTTCAGGCACTCGTAAGAAATAAAGAAGTAGAACACTTGGACAACTGAAAAACAACAGACGTGAGTGGCTTACCCAGGGTTCGAACCCCGTACCTTCCGTACGACAACTCCGCCTAGCTATACAAGCGAATCACACTGACACCACGGCCAGCTAGGCATCCCCAAAAAAGGATGCTTTACTGACTAGTCATCAGTGTGAAACACAAGACAACACCGGAAGTATACAGTGGGCAACTCAGCCCATTAATGACGCAATCACTTCTGTTGTTCCTCTATACAGCAGTATATGTCAGTCCAAACAAGACAAAGACCTTGATACTGTGTCCAGTAAATGATAGAAGACTTAAGGACAGTAGTATAGAACAGAGGGTAGGTTTCTGGTATTGTATAAACATTAATAACACATAAGGAAGGGAAACCCGAGGCCTGTAAACAGTAAATTAATATTAGACAAACATAAAGGTATGTTTTCAGGCACTCGTAAGAAATAAAGAAGTAGAACACTTGGACAACAGAAAAACAACAGACGTGAGTGGCTTACCCAGGGTTCGAACCCCGTACCTTCCGTACGACAACTCCGCCTAGCTATACAAGCGAATCACACTGACACCACGGCCAGCTAGGCATCCCCAAAAAAGGATGCTTTACTGACTAGTCATCAGTGTGTGTGACGTACGTCTAGTTTGACAAGTGAATTCTCCCTGATATGATGGATGATTTAAAGGGACTTTTAGCTTTTCATAACATTAGAACCCCTGAACATTTGTTGTAACTTTTCGTTTGCCAGAACTCATTCCACCGGGACTCATTTAGTAGGCGGCACGAGATCAAAGAGACGAACTGAGGGATTTTAGGGGAGACTGTCGGCGTTATCAAAGACAGTGGTGGTCCCTGATACGAGACGCAGTTGCTTGCCGCTAATTTCGCGTCTCGGTGTCAATCGAAACCGAGCGAACGGGGGAAAGCCGAAACGGGCAGCAGCGAACGGAGATACGAAGACCAGGGGGCGGCTTCTTCTCTTGATTTGGCGGTCAGATCCCCAAAAGTTCGTGAGATCAAATAAGCTGTCAAGTTTATCATGTCCCACTCAACTTACATTCCATTTTAGATAAATAGATCACTTAGAATAGACACTTCATCATTCGCTGGCCAGAACTTGATAGTAGCACTAGCGATATTTGAAATCTTGCTAGATTATCCCATGGATTTTCATTTTATTTGCAGTGAATTCTATTTCTGTGCAAAGCGATTGATCACCTTTTGCAATCCCAGCAATAACGAAATCTTTCAGAGTTTCCATACTCGGTTCTTAAACTTCCAGACAGTTTGATGAGACATTTTTTTTAAAGTAAATCTTGTGGTGGTCCGGTACGGCCTGGCTAGCATAATTACATGAAAGAAAGCCAACCCAAGAACATTTGATTATTATCATCAAATTAAATCTGTAAGATAAACTGGAAGATGAACAGTGCCAGTAGCGATAGTTTTATATACTGCTCTATTGTGAGAGATTACCGATTTACCTGAATGTGACCGAGCCTAGTTTTTCCTCACTGGATTAAAAACTTTCCCGGTCAGTGGCTATCATCACGCAGTGAAGGATTATACCATCACCTCATTTTTCACCCCTATGTCGAACCGCGTCAGTGCCATCCCATAGACTCGTTTCTTTATAATAAAACACAGGAACTCTTAGAACTTCAAGTCCGGCGATAAGCGGGAATATTTGCTCTCAGTGAATCCTCGCATTATCTGGGGCGGGACATAGAAGGACTAGACAGTTGTCATACGTCAAGAGTTAATTATTGTGTTTTATCATTCTAAGGGATTGTCTGATGCTGCAACTCGGTAAGTGTGTGGTGTATATGAGTGTGGATCCGCACAGTGTGTATGAATGACAGGAGATTTACTTTTATTTTGCAACAAACCATTTGTTAACTTGCCTACCGGGTAATACGTTTTCTGTATACCCGGCATTGTTCCTTTAGTGGGATAATTTGTTAACTCTGTTTCATCCCCCCCCCCTTTTTTTTTCTTTGCTTAGCAAAGGGAAGACACCAGTTGGGATAACAGTATTTTTTTGTCTACCACCATAACTAATTTGGTAACACCTTTTTTCAGAGTAATTAACTTCACTGTTAGGTTAAAGTACCTATGTTCCTGATATTATCTATCTCTGGACTGGGTTTATCTTTGTCTAATAAGCGGGAAGGGCTTAGTCGATACCAGTCTTCTTCACCCCTCCAAAATTTGTTATTTGCATTTGTGTACTTATGATAATTTATGTAATACTTGATATTTGTTAGTGATTGATGTTTAAAGTGAATAAAATCACATAAACTCATTTAGGTCTGTGTGTTGGATATACCCAAAGCCCAACTTTTCCCCTATTCGTTTAATATAGTTTGTATCTACATCGTCTGTGTGTGTGAAAAACACCAAATCGGTGTGCGCGCAGATGCGAGTCTGGAAAACTGGTAAATAATTGTTTGACCAGGAGAGCGGAAGAGAAGATTGAGAGAAGCGATTTGTCGTAAATAAGTCTGTCTTTACTCTCCTCCAGCACGCTGTGAAGCAACTATTTAATATCTACATTTTCTATCACTGAGCTTTCCATCATCATTTTCCACTCTAAACCGGACCACTATTTCTACGACTCTTTTCTCTCAAAATAAATTTACGACAGTGTGAAACACAAGACAACACCGGAAGTATACAGTGGGCAACTCAGCCCATTAATGACGCAATCACTTATGTTGTTCCTCTATACAGCAGTATATGTCAGTCCAAACAAGACAAAGACCTTGATACTGTGTCCAGTAAATGATAGAAGACTTAAGGACAGTAGTATAGAACAGAGGGTAGGTTTCTGGTATTGTATAAACATTAATAACACATAAGGAAGGGAAACCCGAGGCCTGTAAACAGTAAAGCATCCTTTTTTTCGGATGCCTAGCTGGCCGTGGTGTCAGTGTGATTCGCTTGTATAGCTAGGCGGAGTTGTCGTACGGAAGGTACGGGGTTCGAACCCTGGGTAAGCCACTCACGTCTTGTTTTTCTGTTGTCCAAGTGTTCTACTTCTTTATTTCTTACGAGTGCCTGAAAACATACCTTTATGTTTGTCTAATATTAATTTACTGTTTACAGGCCTCGGGTTTCCCTTCCTTATGTGTTATTAATGTTTATACAATACCAGAAACCTACCCTCTGTTCTATACTACTGTCCTTAAGTCTTCTATCATTTACTGGACACAGTATCAAGGTCTTTGTCTTGTTTGGACTGACATATACTGCTGTATAGAGGAACAACAGAAGTGATTGCGTCATTAATGGGCTGAGTTGCCCACTGTATACTTCCGGTGTTGTCTTGTGTTTCACACTGATGACTAGTCAGTAAAGCATCCTTTTTTGGGGATGCCTAGCTGGCCGTGGGGTCAGTGTGATTCGCTTGTATAGCTAGGCGGAGTTGTCGTACGGAAGGTACGGGGTTCGAACCCTGGGTAAGCCACTCACGTCTGTTGTTCCTCTATACAGCAGTATATGTCAGTCTTGTTTGGACTGACATATACTGCTGTATAGAGGAACAACATAAGTGATTGCGTCATTAATGGGCTGAGTTGCCCACTGTATACTTCCGGTGTTGTCTTGTGTTTCACACTGATGACTAGTCAGTAAAGCATCCTTTTTTGGGGATGCCTAGCTGGCCGTGGTGTCAGTGTGATTCGCTTGTATAGCTAGGTGGAGTTGTCGTACGGAAGGTACGGGGTTCGAACCCTGGGTAAGCCACTCACGTCTGTTGTTTTTCTGTTGTCCAAGTGTTCTACTTCTTTATTTCTTACGAGTGCCTGAAAACATACCTTTATGTTTGTCTAATATTAATTTCCTGTTTACAGGCCTCGGGTTTCCCTTCCTTATGTGTTATTAATGTTTATACAATACCAGAAACCTACCCTCTGTTCTATACTACTGTCCTTAAGTCTTCTATCATTTACTGGACACAGTATCAAGGTCTTTGTCTTGTTTGGACTGACATATACTGCTGTATAGAGGAACAACATAAGTGATTGCGTCATTAATGGGCTGAGTTGCCCACTGTATACTTCCGGTGTTGTCTTGTGTTTCACACTGATGACTAGTCAGTAAAGCATCCTTTTTTGGGGATGCCTAGCTGGCCGTGGTGTCAGTGTGATTCGCTTGTATAGCTAGGCGGAGTTGTCGTACGGAAGGTACGGGGTTCGAACCCTGGGTAAGCCACTCACGTCTGTTGTTTTTCTGTTGTCCAAGTGTTCTACTTCTTTATTTCTTACGAGTGCCTGAAAACATACCTTTATGTTTGTCTAATATTAATTTAAGAATTATAACATGATTTATGTCACAGATTGCCTCTCCTTAGCTCTGCAATAGTGGTCAACCAGTAGCCAACACTCAAGAGTATCTAATATGGGTCTTCAAAGGTGTCTACCTTCGCACAAGATTACTCTTGGCAGAGTTGTAGATAGAAGGATATTGATGCTTCTATCTCAAGGGACTATCCACAAGATGTTTTCAGAAGTTAAGAACAATGCTGCATAGGGCAGAGCACTATTAACGTATATCTGATCCGTCGCCTTTCGGGAAGAATTAAACAATGGTTTTAGCTCGTTCAAGCCCCCTAGTGTTAATCCAGCGAAATTCTTTTATAAGTATTTGCTCTATAGATGTAAATATATGTCTAGATGTATATATATATTAAAGAGTCTTGTTCATACGTTCTCGTAGCGTTCTATGATTTGCTTGCAAAACCATGCACTTTCTGCTTGTGTTTACTAACACAAGCGTACTTTTTCGTCACGCCTCTTTTCTTTGAACATAAGCAAACGAAGTGTTTACAAACTTTCGTGACCTGCCCGTCAAAACAGGTAGCGAATCAGCTTTTTTTTTAACCTCGCTTTCCCACGACAGTATCTGTCAGGCATACGATCTCAGACAGAAAACACGTGAAACAGACGTAACGGTCTTTTGAAGTCTCCGGAAAGGGGAGTTAACGCTTTGATGTCGTATACGCAGACAAAATCTTCGTGAGAATTCTTCTGATGTCGGATAGCAACGCCCGACAGAGCCGACATGTAAGCCTTTATCTTGTAACTCTGTTTCTGATTCTTCGTTACACATAGTAACGTGAAAAGTAACATCATCGATAGATCAGAGAAATATAATGATATATAAACTGTGGTTTCTTAAACCTGCTATCAGTTGTCACTCAGAATTTTTGGATAGTCTAAGCACGCAGTTCTAGAACCATTTTGCTAAACGTGTTATTAGCCATTCGTGGGGATTTTTCATTCTGATTTCTGGTAATAGAAACTAGTGCTTACGTGTTTAAAAGTGTTAGTGTTTACCATTATAATTCACTTAGATTTTCTAGCTGTTAATACTAGTGAAATAAAATAACGCGTAGCTATTTCATACCAGATGTTGAGTTATAATGTTAATTTTCACCACCCGCTTTCTCACACAAGAAGAGACGGTTTTAGCTGAATTGTTTATATGCTAGGCGCGACTGATAGTGACAGAAAAGAATTCACGTTTTATTTCCTTGTGCGTACTTAGTATAAGTGCCTATTATTTAATATCATACGACTAAACTATCAGATGCCGACCAAATTAATAGCTACTTAACCACCGGCGATAGTTTGTGATAACTGACATTGTACGCTGATCGTTAACCGCGAGCAGGGGGGAGAGTCGCATAACTCAATCCAACCGACACTCGCTAAGCGACGCGCGATAGGGTAGGCTGAAAACACCGTGTGCCCTTTAAATTTAATCAGGACTGACGGAGTGGATAAGAGATCGTCTTGTCCCCGTTTGTGTGCATACATGTAGCTATATAGAATAGTAGCATTTTTCCATAAATGTTCTCTTATATTCCTAGCAGACCTGATCAAGAGCGTCCAGCTGTCTTTTTCTTTTTTACTGATTGGTTAATGTTGTCTTTTTCTTTGCTTGTGCGTCACCAATTTCATTTGTGAGCAAGTATTTGCCAAGGATACATGAGAAACGTTTTAACTTATAAGTTTAACTGGACTTACCAAACCCAGATATTTTTTCCTATTTTTACCAGCCCACTGGGGTAGTAGGAACTTGTTTACTTTACTGTTCTACTCTGTAACATAGTGCAAACCTTCGACCTTTGGGTTATTAACTTTTTGGGTTCTTTTCTCTATAAGGGGAGGGCACATTTATTCTGCTGTTTCATATTGTATGTAAATCTGATTTTTATTTGATCTTTCTTTAGATATTTGGTGTTGTCAAGTTTAAATGATAATAAACAACAAAGAAACTTACCTTTGTGTGTTGGCCAGACCCATACCCAAGTAACCGTAGTTTTTCACGTTTGTGTGTCTTGTTGTCACATAGCTGTGTGTGTAGTTAAACTTATATTTATATGTATGAGGAGGGCAAGGTTGTCTTGTACTAAATTATAGTCGTATAGATAGGCTGGAATAGAGAAACTTACTCATTCTAGTGACATATCTTTTTCCTTAAACTACCACCCGTGAAATCTATTTCTCACACCTTTTCTCACGCACTTATCACCATCCACTCTACTCAGACGGGCCAAAAATAACTCACAACCTATCTGTACGACACTGATCTAAGTGAGTCCTGCAGCCGTGGTTTCGTCAATTCTTTTGTGATGAAGGCACTTCTCTACACAACTCGTCCAATGTAGGCGGTTAGTGTTGAATCCCTGCTCTTAACTCACAACTAGTGGTGTGGAAACATTAGTTTTGCAGCTTCGTACCATGAACTTTAGACAAAATAGAATGAACAAATGCCTATGCTAAGTACACTGGGTTGGAAGATTAACAAAAATATGTGCTTGGACAACGCGAATGCAATGATTTGCCTGAATTACAATTAACAAGGTACAAATATCTCACAAAATGATACTATACACGCGATGCACATGGGATGACCACATCACTCATCACTGCTCCATTCAGAGTCTGTGGTTGCTGCTACTTTCGGTTTTCTGTATGAACTAGCATGAAGCAATCACCAGCGCTTGCTGTAGTGGTTTAAGAGTATACTATTTTCATATGTTGAGGTTGCCAGCCTCATATATATATAATCATTTAGCAAGAAAAACATGTCAAATTCACATTTGTAAAATATAGGTTCACAACTTACCCCAAATTGGATCTACAATCTCCTGGCACAGTTAGAATGTACACAGCAACTTAGATTAGATGCTTCGAATACTGGGTCTGGGGTTATTGTAGAATCCCTCTTAAGACTTGATTCTGATTCCTTAAGTCTCCAGTCTTTGTATTTAAAAATGCGGGTTTACTTTTAAGTTTCAAAGTTGCCCAAATACTCTGTCCTGGTCCTTTCGTATGGAATCTTAAGTCCTATTCTCTTCTGGCTCTCTTTTCAGGAGTTGCTACGTTGACGTTTAGCAGGTCAGTGTGTCTAAGTCTCAAATTGTTAGATTATAAATCTCAATTTTCGTTCCACGTCCCATATGGTATTTCCGACGAATTTGTCAATCAAATTCAAGGTCTATTCCGTCTCTCAAATTAAACCAATCCAATCTCTTTAGAACTATGTGGGTCGGGGTGTTAGATCATTTCTATCGCCCGCGTGTTTTAAAATATCAATTTAAAAATTTAAACGCATGACCTCTTCCACATATGTCGTAATACTTCCGATTGCACTTTTATGCAAACTCACAAACACATCGGTGAACTCATTTTCTGGGCTAATACCTTCCGCCCATATTGTCTCCTCTGCCAAGTTATCTGTAATATTGATACATAGATGGTCCAGCGGAAGCGATTACATATATCACCTGTGTTAGCGTACATTCCTCAGACGGATTTCTTAGACAGCCAATCTGGCTTTCTTTCCATCGATCGTGCGCGACCACCTTGTGTCAACAAAGATCGTGTCTATCAAAGGTGGCTAGACGACTTAAGTGATAAATGTATTAGCCGCTGACCTGTCTAATTAGCTTTGTCATACTATGATTTACATGACGAAGCGTAAACAAGCCTAGGGAGTGGTCAGAGCAAATATGTAAGTGCATAAAATATGCCAAATAATAGTACGATGAGTGAGAAAAATGAAGAAATGACGTGATACTGCCGGAGAGAACGACAGTTATGGAAAGTTGGCAACTGATGATTTCGTCACAATTATATATTTAAAAGAGCCGCGGTAGCGCAACGGTTATTGCACTGGTTTCCGAGCTCAGTGATCAGTGGTTCTATCCTCAATTGAAGTGAGATTTTTTGGAATTGCAAACGGCTTCGGGGTTGATCCAGCCTCATGAATTGGGTATCAGAGCAACTCTGGTGAGGTTTAATGCGGCTGGCGTTATGCTGACCATGTCACTCCTAGTGTACCGTATGGTCAAGAAAATATAGGCTAACACCGTATTACCAATATTCCACAAAGGGCATCTGATGAGATCCTTTACCTATTTTTAATATATATTTATCGGGACACATAACTGTTAATTGCTTTGTGGGGAGAAAAAAAATATACGTCTTATATAGACTATGCAGAAGGAGCACGTTCCTATTTCCTAACGAAATCGAGTCATTCATTCATCACCGTTGCCCTGTATAGTTTCTGGGGGTCTCTGATGAGATAAGACCAGGATACAATTAATTCTGCCACAGACATGTCGTACAAGGCCACTAATACGAGGATATGCACGAGGCCTGCAGCCTCATCATATAAAAACAAATTGCTGAGATAAACCGCTGCTGTAAGACCATGTGGGTGCTGGGTGCCGGCTTCATGCACAAGTGGACCGGCTGCAGTGTTGACTGTCAGCTAAATGAGGAGCGAAAACGATAATGATAATGGTTGCTGTTATTCATTTGGTTAGTTGTGAGTGACCTAAGCTTCCATTCAAGTCGTCTCACTGTCACTCTTGTCTGTACCTCCCCAAATGTACCGTTCCGCCTTAGTTTCCGTTATAATGTTTCTACTGAGTCTCTTATCTTTTCACATCCCTCGTCCCCAGAGATTTTGAAAATCTGAGCTAAAAGTCTGTTGCCTCATTGTATATAATCCTTGTTCATTGTTTCACGCACGAGTCGGTCAAAACATTCTCCGGACTCTGTCACCTGAAATTTTAGAAGTCCGACCCCGACTAAAGTTTTTTACTAGTCATATGGCATAAAATTCGGAAATTTTTAGCAGACTCCGATTCCACTAAAACACAAACGACGCCAACTCCACAGCCCTAGCTATGATCTTGTTAATTGCACGGTGAACTCCTGTTTGATTTTGTTGTAAGGGATTTTGTTTCTCACTATCTCTTGCCATCCACGTAATCACACTCCTTCCCGTGCATTTCCATCACTATATTTGTATATGCTGTATTGCTGCGTCTGTCATTATGCTTCTGCTCATTGTCCAAGAGTAACCTTAAAGTTTATGGTAGAAATACCAATTTCCTTGAGCACTACTACTTTCCTACTACTTTCTACTCAATATACTATCCTTGAACACTACTACTTTCATACTACTTTCTACTTGAACCACTTTACTACTATCTACCTGAGCTACTTTCCTTTAGCACTACTACTTTCTTCTTGAGCTACTTTACTACTTTCCTTGAGCACTACTACTATCAACTTGAGCTACTTTCCTTGAACACTACTACTTTCTACTTGAGCTGCTTTACTACTTTCCTTGAGCACTACTATTGTCTACTTGAGCTACTTTCCTTGAGCACTACTACTTTCTGCTTCATCTACTTTACTACCTTCCTTGAGCACTACTACTTTCTGCTTCATCTACTTTACTATTTTCCTTGAGCACTACTACTTTCTGCTTCATATACCTTACTACTTTCCTTAAGCACTACTACTTTCTGCTTCATCTACTTTACTACTTTCCTTGAGCACTACTACTTTCTGCTTCGTCTACTTTACTACTGTCCTTGAGCACTACTGCTTTCTACTTGAGCTACTTTACTATTTTCCGTGAGTACTATTACTTGCATACCATTTTCTGCTTTAGCTACTTTACTACTTTCCTTGAGCTATGCTACTTCCCTACTACTTTATACTTTAGCTGTTTTACTACTTTCCTTGAGCACTACTACTTTCTTACTGCTTTTTTTCTTGAGCTACCTTACTGCTTTCCATTAGCACTGCTACTTTCCTGCTAATTTCTACTTGAGATGCTTTACTACTTTCCGTGAGCACTATTACTTTCATACTTTTCTGCTGAACTACTTTACTACTTTCCTTGAGAGCTACTACTTTCCTACAACTTTACACTTTAGCTATTTTACTACTTTTCTTGAGCACTACTACTGTCCTACTATTTTTTACTTGAGTTATTTTACTACTTTCCTTTAGCACGACTACTAATTTCTACTTTAGCTACTTTACTACTTTCCTACTAATTTCTACTTTAGCTACTTTACTACTTTCCTTGAGTACTGCTACTTTTATACTACTTTCTACTTGAGCTACTTTACTACTTTCTCTGAGCACTACTACTTTCTACTTGAGCTACATTACTTCTGTCCTTGAGCACTGAAGAATTTCATGTTTGTTATGCCAAAAACCATATACCTAATTAGGATAAGTAAATAAAAGGCTGTTACATTCTTGCAGTTTTCATTTACATTTGTGCCTTTTGTATGGGCTATGGGATGGCTCGTGTATTTCCTTTGCTGGCCGCGACCTGTGAAGTGTTGTCTTAATATTCGTAACAAAGCTACTTTCAGATGAGATTTGGTTGTATCGGAACTGTGCAGTACAAGTACAGGGCTGCTTCCCCCGCCCCCATTTTTATTCCTCACTCAAGTACAAAATAGCGGCAACATCCCCCCTACCCCCATATCAAAGCCTACGACCACCCGGCCATTTTTCTCAGCAGAATAATTAAATCATAGTCTACTCTCTACTCTTACTTGATGATGTCATGCTGAAATAAACGTGCGCGTACCCACTGTTAAGGATTCTTCCCCCCCCCCCCCCTCCTTTGAGGTGTATCCTTTTGGCGAGATACGATGTTTCAGCCATGTCTTTTCGTTATCAGAGCGCAGTTGCCAATCACACACACATATATATATATATATATATATATATATATATATATATATATATATATATATATATATATATATATATATATATATATATATATATATACACACACACACACACAGTGCAGTCTGGGTACGTGGAACTCCGCTTAAGCGGAATTTCGGTTAAGTCGAAGCAGTTTTGCTGGTCCAGGCCTGAAGTCTTATTTGATAGAAACTCTGGATAAGCCGAATTTCGAATAAACCGAAATATTTTAGATGGCCCAAGCGACTTCCGCTTATCAGGACTGCACTATATATATATATATATATATATATATATATATATATATATATATATATATATATATATAGATATATATATATATATATATATATATATATATATATATATATATATATATTTATATATATATATATATACATATATTTTTTTTTTTTTTTTTTTTTCTCTAACCAGCGGCACTCGAGCTTTCCAGCTCTTTTGGCCCAATGACATGTCATTGCGAGGCTGGGGGGTCAGTGGACTTCGCTCCTTCCCATCCACACGGGATTTATGTGCAGGAGTCGTTCAGGTTATTCAGTCAAATTTCCGGTCGTAAACATTCCTTCAAACGCTGACGCCCGGGTTTGAACCATGAAAACCTGGTCGCCAGTGCAACGCCGTAGCCATTACACAAGCGCGGCTCCCATATATATATATATATATATATATATATATATATATATATATATATATATATAGAGAGAGAGAGAGAGAGAGAGAGAGAGAGAGACGCCTCTGTGTCTGAACTCTTATGTAGTGCACCTGGACACCAAACCCTAACATTGATTACTTGTGTCTTGTCAACCAGCGTAGTATAGGCTTAAAAACGGCTCGTCCTGACATGGACTGTTGACATGCGAAATCTTTTATCGCAGCTGAGGAATGCACACGTGTTTGTGATATACGGTACGTATATACACCTATCTTTCGTGTGCTAGACTCCGTGTTTGACCTCTGTGGGGGTCAGGATACTAGTCCGATATCCGTAAGTGGGTGTTAAGTCAGGGGTCTGGATATTTACTCTTATGTCCATAAGTGGGTGTTAAGTCAGGGGTCTTGATTTTACTCAATGGTCCGTAAGTGGGTGTTAAGTCGGGGTCAAGTTATTATTCAGCCCTATACTGTAGCGTGGGAATCTAGAGGAAAGGCAGGTGGAGTCTGGAGAATCCTCTGAAATTGCTATCAAGTGGCTACCCTTTATACAAAGCAAAGCGCCCCAAGTATTCAAGGAATTAATATCAAGTAGGCCTACAATTACAACCAGAAAGAAACACACTTTCATAAATGGGTGGTTAATCTGATTAGAGGGAACATAATCACTAATGAGGAATCTGGAAAGAGCCAGACAAACACCATTGGAACAAGAGGTGAATAGAAGACACTGGCATTAGATATGGCACACATTAAGAAAACAAGCTGATAGCATTACAAGGTAGTACCTATTCTGGAATCCCCAGGGTAAGAGAAATGGAGGAAAGCTAACAGGATCATTGTAGAGAAAAGAGCTGTAGACATAAAAAAAAAGTGATACAGGAAACATGGAAGGACCTCGAAGAGATGGCCGAAAACAGGAAGGCTTGACGGGTTTTTGTTGAGGACTTTGTTCTCCTCGGGGAGTTGAAACGTATTGATTGACAGTTACTTAAATAGATGGGGGTTTTCATCATTCTCGAGACTGTTATTTCACATCAAAATTAGGAAACGAAGTGCAGCTGCACATTTGTTTAACGTTAAGCTGAACGAAGATAGTATCAATCAATCACTACCCTTTAGCTCCCCAAGGAGGTTGGGCCTTCAACAAATATATACCAAGTCCTCCTGTCACGTGCTATCAGCTCAAGTTCTTTCCACGCCTTCCTCATCATTTTCACTTCTGTCTCCAGTTATCTTCTCCGTACGTTTCTAGGTCTACCCCTGCCTCGCTTACCCTGGGGGTTCCAGAACAAGGAATGCTTTGTAATGCGATCCACATGTTTTCTCAATATGTGACCGATCCATCGCCAGCGTTTTCTCTTTGCCTCTTGTTCCACTGGTTCTTGTCATCAGTTCCACATTGGTAACATTGTCATACACTTTTAATCCTTCGATTCTGTGCCAGCACCCATTTGTGAAAGTCTGTAGCTTTTTCCTTCTTGTTTTTGCTGTTTTCCACCAATCCCGAGACAGTTACGTTACTGACAAATTAGGAAACGAAGTACAACTGCACGCGGTAAGCTGAACGAAGACAGTGGGGTTAGTCACGATTCACCCCCGTAGCGATGCGGTGTGTTCCGTTCGGATAGTCCTGGGTTCGAGTCCCCAGTAAGCCTATCACTTCTGTTGTTTTTCTGTTAGTCTAATTTTCTTACTTTTGTTTTCTTCTTACGAGTGGCTGCAACATACCACTGTATGTGTATTAATGTATTATTTATTTACTGTGAATAGAACTCGGGTTTCGCTATTTATTTCAGTGCTGATACCATTGAGGAAGATGAGGTGGTCTGCAGTAAGGCGTGGTGTAGGGTGGATGGATTTGAAAACAAAAAGACTGACAACGGCCTTGTGCCCGCAACGTTGGCTGTTTTCTTTGCCTGTTTTACTTGTAAAACGAATCATCTTTTTTCGCCTCATGTTCATACCATACCAAAACTACCATCTATCCTCATTCTTCAATTATTTAATAGCCACGGTATTACGGTCTTTGTGGTATCTGACATATACTGGTCACTAGGGAGCTATAGAAGTGATTGCGTCTATAATTAACCTGGGTCGTTCTTCGATCACAAACCTCCGTAGTTACGCAAGGCGGTCGTGCTAATGACCGCTGCCAACGAAGCAC
>JAMPIV010018718.1:2500-20000 GCA_024509875.1 Oreohelix idahoensis | reverse complement strand
AATTTGGTACACACAATTGGCACATGCGATATTTGAAGTGTGCAAAATTTCATGCTTCTATCTTCATTATTAGCTGAGAAAAACGATGTGGTGCATTACTTTCTGAACGCCCCTCGTATATATATATATATAATATATATATATATATATACACACATATATATACATATATATGCGTGTGTGTGTATGACATTTACTGAAGTTGTTATTAGATGGAAAGAAAATAATGTACAAATTAGAACAGAGAACGATAAGAGACACTAAAGACAAGAGAGTAATTGACTGAGATTAAACGTGATTAGAGACAGCTGGCAGAGAGAAACTAGAATTTGAAGCAGGAAGTAATATACAGAAGGAAGAACTCAATCTGGATAACCAAGCGGCACAAGAAATACCGTAAACGTAGGCATAAACATCTCTTACGGTTATCTTGAGACACGTAGGCGACGATCTTGAATAGACGAACCATTCCGACGTGTCTCTTCATTGTCGGAGCATAAGTGGGAGCAGATTATTACAATTTATTCTATTCTTCCTGTATTCTTGACAGTGTAAGCGAATAGAAAACTCTTATAATGAATTCCGGTTTTCGGAGCATACTACCATTAACATAGAGCCGTTGGGGTACACAGAGCAAGCACGACATATTGGACTTTTCGTTCTTCGTGGCCCTTAGTGAAAGATTTGCGCCGTTCGAGCACTGAAACTGTGACAGGCAAGAGTCCTCAAATTACGCTTGAACCATCGTTTTCGTCTTCGGTCGCTGTGATATCAGGTTCGGCGGTCTTAAGCCGATTTAACCTATTTGACCCAACGAGGCCTGCGTTCACAGGGCTCCCCGCATTCGGGTGCCCACCCCCTTCTTAAAAAATAAATAAAGAACGAATGTTATTTCAAATTAGATTTCAGGAATAACGATATTATATTGAAGTAAAAATTAAACAAAATCTATATTTAGCTATATTGGACATAATACGTATATTAGAATAAAACTATAATCTTAAGTCCAGGAAAAAAGGGGTGTGGGGGTTACCAGATTGGTCCAAATCAGGCCCTGCAGTTGCTCAGGCCGACCCTGCTTAATATAAGAACCAAATCTGTTACTCTCATGAAGTTGGTGGTTTGTCTCGGGCTTCTCTCATCGCCATATTGTTTCTCCCTCAAATGAGTTGGTGAAGGTTATACTGACAATCTAATCCTCTGATTGAGCCAACAGTCTTGGGGGGGGGGGGGTTTGCAGGTTTTACTGTTTGCTTGTCTTCCCCATGGGAAACACACACAGCCGCGCACACACATGAGTTTTTTTCTTAAAATTGGGTACGAGCTGTCAAATGTGTTCAATAGCTATATGTTTCTTCTGTGCATTTATGTGTCTGCCCTTTTTTTTTTTTTTTTTTTTTAAATTTTCAACAGATCTGGTATGTTTATCAATCAATTCAGGGAATCTTGATATCCATGGTGGAAAAGTATCTCCGGGTCATTTGACCCGCTGTGTCCCGTACAAAATAAATGTATGAATGTAGTATAGAGAATATGTGTTAAAATTCAGGGATGCAAAAAAATATATTATTGAAGTCTTGAAAATATGACAGAGTAATAGTACAAGTCAAGAAGGGATCATATAGCAGAATAATAATACAAGGCAGGAACGGAATACATGACACAATAATGGTATAAACAAGGATCGGAAAATACAACATAATGATGGGGCAATATGACAGAATAATGGTACAGACCAGGTAAAAGGTAAAGGATCCCGTTACATGCCCATTGACGCATATTGAGAGTATGGCCCATATTCTCTTGACCATAGGGCACACTAGGGGTGATGTGGTCAGCATCACGCCGGCCGAGGATGGGACAGTATGAAAGAATAGTGGGACACGCCAGGAAGGTAAAAGCCAGTAACAATATCGAAACCATGAATGCAGTGAGTGGCACCATATTTTAATATATGATGTCATAATACTTGCATCCTTGTTCGAACGTCATGTTCCATTCTGTGTCACGTCTAGAGTCTAGAGATTTTCTGTTGCCACTGTAATCTTCCTCTGCTTGTCAATTTCTTTTCAGTATTTGTCGTGTAGCAATAGTATGCACGCGCAAACACACATGTTTTAGAAACATCAAAGAACATGGCAGACAGTCATCTCACACATGATGTGATCTGGTCACAAAGATCAGTGTCGTACACATACATACAGAATAGGAAGAGTTATGTCACATGACAACTTATCGTCTTGCATCTTTACAGAATGTCCAGAGAAGGACAAGGATTGCGAGAAGGACAAACTGGGGTTCGATGCCATAAGGATACTTCATCTGCTGATAGACGATGACCACAATGGAAACGTTGATCAGTCTGAGAGCGATGAGGTGAGTAAACACAGTATGTTTGTGTGTGTGTGTACAGTGAGAGAGATAGAGATGAAGAGAAGAGGAGTGCATTAGGAATACTGTAGACAGAAACATCTTGACATCTTTTTTTTAACCACTAAGGCAGTCCCATTACATATACTGCCGTAGGGAATGAAGCGCTAGAGACTTCGAAACACATGGTCTCAACTTTATGAAGTAGTGGTGACCGGTTCCCTTTGCCTTCCTTTACTCGCGAGCAGAGTCAGGTACCCAGTTACAACTGGGTAGACTGGAGCATGCCTCTACCTAGTTTCGAACCCGGTAACGGTGCCTCGAGAAGAAAGCGCCATAACCACTCTGCCACTCGACGCTCTATTTTAATCAAAATCACCATGATCATCAACATTCAGCTCCCCAAGGAGCATAGGCCTTCAACAAACTTACGTCAAGACTAACCCTACTTACTTGCTTAGTCATCCCTCTTCTACCGTGAGGTGTAGACAAGTCTAACCCAACACAAGTAATATACTTATGTTATATGCTTCCATCTGAAGTATTATCTGGCTACTCCTCCGTATAATTACCGCACTCATTGAAGCACTTTAAGCGTGCGTATCATTCCATAGTAGCCTGAACGCAACAGTGCGCATTATTGGTGAGGTTGGCTCATTTTGTAGTATGCAGGTAGTCCTCTGCTGGCGACGGGGTTCCGTTCCACCAACTCCGGCAAGCCAAAGTGGTCGTAAGTTGGTGTGACGAAATCAGTCTTGCTTTTTTATAACTCTCATTAACTCCGGCAGTATCGCTTTATTTCTCTTTCATCGTCTTTTTATTTGGCAAAATTTTTGCCCTTTCATTCATTAATTTACTGTCTATGCTGAATCTAGTATGGAGAAGTCTCTAACACTCCAAATCCCCTACGGAAGTATCTGCTTTAGGACTGTCTTGATCTTGTTTACCATCTCAGACTTAATAACGTTCCGGCAGGCAATTAGACCGGCCCGCCGATTATACGTTATCACATAAGCTGGCTGACCCCTTTGAACGTGACGGTCCAACATTTGACCCCACGCGGTTAGCGACCATCCCTATGTTTGCACAAGACGGTCGTTCACGATCGGTTCAATAGAAACCACGTTGTCAGTCGGGCGAAGCCGTCTGAAGGATGGGCGATAATTAGATTATCGCATGCACTGGGCCCTGTCTGTACCATTATTACAGATAAATCTGTCTGGAGAGGAAATCTTGGCAGGAAAACATCTGGACATCAAATCAGTTCACAGATGTTGTTTGTGAGAGATAGATAGATGCCGGCGGAAATGTTACCGCATTATTAGATAAGAGGTCACGGGTTGGATATTAAAATTAATATTTTAAACACGTGGGGGATATTTTGAATTTAAACATCCCTACCCACGTAGTGCTGAACGAGATTCGATTGGATTGGTTGATTTGAGAGGCCGGAATATACAATGTAGCTCATTGGAGAATTACGCTGACACAAAGCTGGAATTTGAACTGAGGATTGTGAGATATAATTTGGTGAAATCAAAGTCAGTACACACAACTCAGCGCAAACGTCAGATTAGCGACTCCTAAAAGCCAGAAAGAAACAGGAGACATTGGACTTAGAAATTCCACAACTATAAGTAACAGATCGAGTATTGGGCAACTTAGGAATTTACAAGTAAACCCGCATTTTTAATACAAGACTGGAAACTTAGGAATTTGATCATAGAGGAATTAAATAAAATTTTTCCCAGGCCCAGTTATTTCGCAGAACACCCGCCGTGAGAGGAATTAACTCTAATTTCCCAGACCAAGTCATAGAGGAATTAAACAAAAGTTTTCCCAGGCCATGGATTTCGCAGAACACCCGCCGTCAGAGGAATTAACTCTAATTTCCAGACCTAATTGATTCGAAGCATCTAATACAGAGCTGTGTCCAGTCTAAATCTGTGCAAGGAGATTGTGTATTCCCAAAAAATTTTGGGGTAAGTGTAAACAATTTATTTACTAATGTAAATTTTACAGGTTTCTTGCTTAGTGGTTATAAATGAGGCTGGCAACCTCAACATATGAAAAGAGTAAATTCATAAACTACTACAGCAAGTGCTGGTGATTGTTTCTTGCTAGTCGTGCGGGAAAACCCGACAGCAGAGGTGACCCCAGGACTGGAGCAGTGATGAGAGATGACTACATCATATGTGCCTCAAGGGTAGCATATCATTTTGTGAGATTTATGTAACTTAACATTCAGGCACAAATCATTATTCACGATGTCCAGACACATTTCCCAGTTAATACACAGAAGAATGTTGGTGAATTTTAATCATATTCATTGAGCTAAGTTATGTGCTCAAAAATTTAATTCTTCTGAGAGATTAACATTGGTGGGTGGACAACGGAAGAGTGAGCCTGTCAGGGTGCTTCAAACAAATGCACTTAGCAGAGGCATTTGTTTCCTATTTTTTCCAATAGTTTGTGGAACGAAGCTATAAGACCGTTCGAGGATGAAGCGGCAAGACTGACGTTTCTACGCCCTTAGTTGTGAGAGCAGGGAATCAACACTGGCCACCTACATAAGACGAGTTAGGCGAAGAAGTGTCCGCATCACCAGAAAAGTGACGATACAACGGCGGCAGGACTCACGTAGACAAGCTAAGTGCTTATTAGCAGGCGAACGCAACGGACATTGATAAAACCCTCTATTTAATCTCCGTGAGGAGAAAATTTGATTACAATACAAAATGTCACCAATCTTTCCATATTTATTTTAAATGTTAAAGACTAATTCATTATTAAACTTGTTACATGTTGTTTTAAAACTAAACAATCATAGTCGCTTCAGTTTTTTATTATGAATGAAAGCAAACGTATGAGCCATAATATTATATATACTGCTAAAAAAAAGTTAAAGGCCACTTTCAATTTTTAGGTCATTTCAACTACCGGTATGCTGTTTTTTTTTAAAAACCTGAACACTCAGTCAAAAAAATTTTGCATTTTGTTGCATGCTTAAACAATGTTTGTTAATCTGACAATAAATCAAATCTGTGTTACGTGTGTGTACCTCCAAGGTCAATCAAATGTACGTGGTGGAAAGGGAAATAATGCATGTTTGAAAATGCTTCCTATGGCAAAGCCTGTTGATAACATTGCTGAAATTTGCTTTTCACGTGCAAGTCGTGACTATAGTGAACACATGTCACCCACGTTTCGGAAGGAACGGGCAATGGGTATGTTTGTAACATTTACCATTTTAGCCATGGCTCAGCGAAGACGCTTGACCAATGTTGACAGATGGAGAGCGATGGCATGGCTGCAGGAAGATGTAGGGCTGCGAGAAGTTGCTAGGAGATTAGGAGTTGCCCACTCTGTCACACAAACTCTGCGTGATCGTTATAATGTAACCAGCAGTGTCCAAGTGTGTGCGTCAAATTAAACTATTGAAACGTCCACAGTAGTCTGCATCAGTAACTTCTAGATACGCATGAATGAGTGGACGCAATTTTCCCCGTGTAGTTCGCGTAGGGAAGACTTGACATGTGTTTGTTGAAGGGCTATGCACCTTATGCAGCTAAAGAGTAATGATTGATTGGAAGAAGGAGGTCTTAATGCAGTCCAGAGAAATGAGCCCGGGATATAGACTTACCTATTTTCTTTTAAGGAAATCTCCAGATATGACACCTGGATTATTCATACATTAAATGATTAAGGAAAAACTGCCCAGGTTGCAGCAGAAATGTGAAACTATAAAACTGAAAACGTGGCCCTCTGTTAAATAGGATGTAAGGGATTTGAAAGAAACATAAGAAAGAAATAAAGTAAACCATGAAGTTTCCAAAAAAAACATGGAAAAGTGACAAAGGCCATCACAATTTACATTGACACCTCTGCAGAGTCATTATACACATTCCTCGGTAAAGTCTTGGAGAGAGAAGAAAAACCGGCATAATCGAAGTAAAGATATCTCGTCAGCACTGTTATTGTTGATCAGAATCGACGTCACTGCACTCGGGGCAAACCCATAGGTGCTCAGTCTCCTTTAGCAAATGTCGAAGCGTATGAATGCTAATTATTCTTGTTGCGCGCTGGTTGTATACACGTCGAATGCATCCTCTCATAAAAGTTGCCAAAGAAGGGAGTCGAACAAGAATGTGTAAATTACCGAGGAATAATGTTGTTATCAGTGTTAGCACAAAAAATATTAAACGTGATCATCCTATAGAAATTAAAAGAGTCCATAGACAGAGAAGGAAAACACGCAGGTTTTCGACAAAACAGATCCTATGGATAGCCACTCTGAGCATACGCATAATTGTTGAATAGACCAGGTCATTATTTTCCGCCTACGTACTGGTCACAGTAAGTTGATGTACCATCCATATCACAAGTACAGGATTGGTCCAACAAATTTCTGCTCCGGCACCAGCCCCATGATAGCAGAACATCTGCTCCAGTCCTGCCCAACTTACAGGAGTGAACGGAGTGGCATTATTATGGCAACAATCCACTTCTCTCCACGAAAAACTGTTTGGAGATGTTAGGAACCCTGAGCAGAATACTGCCTTTATTAGAGTCATTAATGTAGAAGTCTGAGGGCGAACGCGTTTGCAGATGTCTTAAAGATGTAGTGTGTTTGTTAGTTGTAAAGTGTTAAAAATGTGTGTTTGTTAGAGTATGAAATATGTGAGCGTGTTTGCAGATGAGTATTAAAAAGATTTAAGTGTCAAAGATAGTGTGTTTGTTGAGTGCCAAAGATGTATAAGTTTGTTTTTTATAAAATGAATTTGTTTAAGGGGAGGTTTAACCCCCAAAAATGAAGAATTTCATTGAAAATATCAAATTTTAGATACATATTGCACTGGAAAGTACATTCATTTGCCCACATTTCTGTATGTTTATTTTCACTAAAACCTTTGTGGATGATTTTATATAAATTTTTAAAGTATGTCAGGTAAGTGTATTTTTACCTAATTATATATGTAAAATATACAAATTGGTATATTTGTGATGCTATATTGCTTCTAATGCATGGATTTTAATTTTCGGTACCATATTCATTTCCCTGAAGCAAACAGAATTCAAGTTTTTCAAACATAGTTTCATGTGTAAAAATAATTTTGACTGGCTAATTTTTATTAACCATGGGGTCCTTTGATGGGTCATCGAAATAATAACGTGGCTGGAGGTATTCCAGTAGAGTGGTAGGGTACCTCCTTATACGCAAATAAAGCTGCAGGTAAGAACGAATCACAGGATTCTGGTTTCTCCTGTGCGAGCTTACATAAATTTATTAGTAGAGTCCCGTTATATCTTTCCACTTGTCCAATCGATTGTGGATGATAAAATGTGCGGACGAGAATATTTTGAAAAATCCTAAAAACTTCCACCAGTTTCCCTCTGAATTGTGAACCATTGTCAGTTAATATCTGATAAGGGTATCCTAATCTTGTGAATATTGAGAGCAAAGCCTCTCCCACATGTACTGAGTCTGCTGAGGGTAGAGCAATCGCTTCCCCCCACTTAGTACATGTCTACCAGAGAAAGGATGTATTTTTTCGAAAACTGACGAAAAGCGCATACAGTCTGCTGAAATGAAGAATTTAATGAAAAGTAAGCTGCAAAGTATGACAAAGAACATGGAATCAATAAAGGAAAATACCAGAGATGATTCCCACATAGCAGGGGGATACTGAGGTGAGTAAATTTTGTGTAAAAGTGTAATTCCTCCCTTTTTTCTTAATTTTCTCAAAACCTCATTTTTCACACAAATGTGGGCACGTTGCCCATGATTGTTCAAAAACTATTAGTGATACAGCAGTAAATTTTGGGCCACATTCTGTACACATAGTGCTCATTAAAATAAACTAAAAAAAAGGATATATGTTAACAAACTACAAAACTGTTGAGAAATAGCTAAGATACCCCCCTTAAAAATTTCAACTTTTTTCGATTGGTATGTTAAAATCCAAAAAAACTCAGATATTAAACCAATCAAAATTATTTTAGTATACAATCATTATCATATATTAACAAATGAAACAGCCAAATTTCATAACTCAAGTTGTACTCACAATTGAGATATCTTGGGCAACAAAATACCCAAAAAAGCTAAAATTTGCCTTTTTTTCACTGTTTTTCCGCCATAGATTGCAAGTTTTTAGTATATTCCTCAATGTTTTGTATTTTTTTCAGTCATTTTGCTAGTATAAATGACCAGATGTAGATATTAACTTATAATTCTGTGTGTTTCATTTTGGGGGTTTAACCAATAAAAATTAACGAATGAAAAGCAGGACTATGAGAAGAATCGGTTTTCTCGTCGGTTACTCTGTGCTCCTACAGTTTTAATAATGGCATAATGTGAAAGTTCAAGAAAACAGCGTACTAATCAGAAAAATAATATTACCGATTAGGTTGAACGGGGACGCGCTTCGCCAAAACGAGGTTATATTTCGGGTGAATAGCAACAATCATTCGAAAGAAATAAAAAATAAGCCGCTTACCGACGCGGCAGGTAGTAAGTTAACGGCAAACGACCTACGACCCAGAGTCCGCTGGGAGAACAGCGGACTTCAATTTCCCTCATCCTAGGGAGGAAACAAAATAGAACAATTAGAAAGAAAAACTATTTATGTGTGTTATATTTGTGTACGTGTGTTTGAGTGTTTATGAAAGTTCTGAGAATGAAAAATGAAAGAATGGACAACAAATGTTCACGTTATTTTTCGTCATTTTTGTTCTAACCAGAATCTAACCGGGAACAAAAATGTCAGGCAGCCACCGAGAGCATTTCTGCTTTTCTCTTCTCGGATTAAAATCACGGTCCTGACAACCTCTATTTACAATCAATATGGTAATTTCCTATCTTTCGTACCTTTTTGCTCCGCAGTGAATATATGTAGTTAGGTGTTTCTGGTGAGTCCCACCTAGAGGCAGACAAGAAAATAAACGTGAAACGGACATGAGGGGGAAAGAGAAACATGATGATATTCATGATATAAAGATATTTGCTTGTTTTTTTTTTTCTTAATTAGTTGTGTGTCAAAGATTTCAAAAAAAAAAAAAAATTTTTTTTAAAGCCAAACATGGCTATAATTATTAACATATGTACAATTTTTGTTGTTGTAGTTTTCGAAATAGCTTTAATTTTATAATATAATATTATAACTTTTCATTACACTGTTTTTGTGTTTCTGTGCGTTCTTTTTAAAGTTTTACAGTGTGGACAATGAAGGGAAAGAATTTTGTTTTGTGAAGCGTTCAAATGGACTAAAATGTGTTAAAGGGAAATAATATTACGTTTTAAAATTATTTAACATTTTTGTAGATTTTATCATAAAATTTCATGCTTTTCAAATTCGATTAATGTAAACTATTAAAACTATTTAAATTTAAAAATAATTTATAAAAATATTGAAATACAAAGATTTGTGTAGTATTTGCAAAGAAAATGTTTTGTTACCTTTAAAAACATGCCAAGTTGCATTTTACTAAAGGTCATCATCATGTGACGTATTCTTTCCAGAACGTTGTCTCCATTACAGCTGCTCTGAACGCATCACGATTCTGGGCAAGTCGACCTGCATCAGCCAAAGACAAGTTCAGACTCTCTGTGATGTCCTGGGTCCACCGTCGTCTAGGTCGACCCCTTCCCCTTTTTCCAGGGACCATGCCTTCCATCACTGTTTTTTCCAGACCATTATGTCTTTTTATATGACCGAAAAATTTCAGCTTCCTTATTGCGATGGTATTTAGGAGCCAATGTTCCTGTACATTTAGTGAGTGCAGTACTTCTCTGTTGGTCTTTTTTTTCTGTCCAGGGTATTCTCAACATCCTTCTGTAGCATTTCATTTCGAATGATGTAATCTTTTTTGCAACTGTTTTATTGAGTGTCCAAGTCTCGCAGCCGTATGTTGCTACTGGGAATATACATGCTCTGATCAGTTGTAACTTTGTTTCTTTGCTTGTGCCTTGCCATAGGTTTTTCATCTTGTCGTAGATTTTATCAGATAGGTAATAGATATTTATAGTCCTGTCTGAGCGGAGGTGATAGTGATGACAATGTGAAAGTAAGGGGTAAGAAATAGTTTTATCACGAGGTGATCGTGTAAGAGAAAGGACAGTCTCTGGATAGAATAATTTATCTAATCCAGCCTATCTGAACGACGATATTTAAATCAGACGCACTTTCTCTCCTTGTACGAAATACAAGTTACACCACACTCAAATGCACACAATTCTGTGACAAATACGCACGAACGTGAAAACAAACTATGAATAACATATATTGGATAGAGGTTGACCGACACGATAACTAAAGGTTTAATAAAGTTTATTATCAATAGAAGATCGCAACAATAAGCATATACATTACTAGATCATGGTTTACAGACAAGATTGCAAAAGAAGAAATTAATCAAACAGGTTCTCCCCCTCTGGTAAAAAAAAAAGAAAAGACTATCCCAACAGAGGTTAATTAACCCAAAAGATCAAAAGTTAACAATAAATTATGAAATAGTCAGTAAGGGAAGAGAATAGGTTCCTAATGTAATCTATCCCGTGACTACTCAGATTAGTGAGATAAAGAAAGAAAGAAGAAACCACATAAGTATATGATTTTAACAAAAGACATAAGTTTCTTTCTCCGTTCATTCAATTCACACCCATTCAGTGGCCACTTTCAGACTTTTACATACCCCAGTAGTTGTCGCAGGCATTCCAAGGAAATACACTAATAAGTAATAAGACTATTTAGTGTCAAATTTAAGTTTTGTCAAATCCAGCCCCAGACTCGCTGTAGTTGCTGACTGCAAATTTCAGGGGAGTTGCTAGAGTCGGTGATTTAATTTGTCCTGGATAAAATAAGTTATCTATGCCTTCAGTTGGTTGCAGTAAGGTTCATGCGTGGTGATCGCCGACGTAGGATGAATAGAACATATACAGTTCCTAGGTTGTTTAGCCTCAGGTGGCTGAGACGCTAGGTTAAGTTGCACAAATGTTGCTGACAATATATTTCGCCACAGCTGGCTGATGAGATTGATATAAGTAAATCTGGTAATAGTTCTGGTCCAGTTAATATTATAATTTAATGGTTCTAATCTGGTTTCTCTCATGAAAATGAGGAAAATTGGACCACACAGGTCACAGCAAGAACCTCATCAAAATTAAATATCCCTGGATGCTTATAATATTATAAGTTCATATGATCATAAGTTCATATGGCCATAAAAAACCGCTAGTACTCAGGTAGATCAGCCTAAATTTTAGGAAAGAAAATATAAACATTTTACCAAATTATCAATACACGTGTTAAAATAGGACCTCTTCACCACCGCGTTATAAATTAGATTTAAAACACACGTGTCTAGGTTATCCTATCGTTTTTAACGCGTGATATGAACACTAGTCATTTTAAAAATTACATAAAATGGATAGAAGTAAATAATATATACCGTCAGTAGACAGATATTTAATGTATGTACTAGTCAATTTAAAACATCTCTTCCTGGGAAATAGCGAGTAATTAAATTTACTTTACGGCTGAAAAAGATTTAGCTATAAGTTATTTAATTAGCACAGAAAATCTCAGTGAAATATAATGAAAACTTTAAACACACTAAATCACTTAAAGGCTAGTATATAAATTACCACAATCAGAAAAAATGAAACACTCCACGAAAATCTAATAATTTTCACTGTACGAGAAATCAAAGAAGAAGAAGACGAGAAATCTAAGATATCGAGCTAGTGAATTTCAGATAGATTTCTGAAGAACTGATCATGGCTATCGGAGAGACATGGTATATACTGTTAAAGTTGTAGTTTAAGGATGTGGTAGGAAGACTATAGTGTTAATATCATATACGCTGATATAGGCGATCAGCTTATGTCGGGCTTACGGATGGCCGACTGATGTGTGAGTAAGAGAATGTCAACAAACGCGAATGTCATGTAGTACTAAAGTAAGTGAATAGCAATCACACACCAAAAGTACACATAGGAGTCAGGAAACGTTGTAACTCCTAGTGACGTTCTACACTGTTTATTACGACACAGCAAACGTAGACATCATGGTAACACAGTACATAAGCACATCATGGAACATCAGCAGTTCAACATATCCTTATACAGTATAAGCAGTATTCTAGTAAGCCGTTATAATCCTTGGCTTGGAATAACTAGCAGGTACAAATCTCTCAAGCTTCATCAACATCTACAGTATATAAGTAAGCCTTTATAATCCTTGGCTTGGAATAACTAGCAGGTACAAATCTCAAGCTTCATCAACATCTCTTTACAAACTATATTATATTTCGGGACACACTGGCAAAATGGTCAGACATCCATTCTGGAGCTCTGCCCGTATCGTACTCCATACAATAATATCTTGGAAAAAATAATCCATAGATTGGGAAAGAAACTCTTCCCTTCAATACACAAAAATATCTCCTCGTACACACAGCGAAAATATGGCTAACCACCATCCCAGAACACTGCCCAGGCACGTACTGTCACGAAAATCGGCTGCTCAAACACAGCTCAGTCAAAATCCATCCCAGCGCACCTCACAGCAAGAGATAGGAGTGGAGTTCATCCGCCTTGCTCCCTAAAACTGTATCTAGAATATTCGAGCAGATTCCCCAACATATTTCTTTAAAAACCAAGCTGACAGCTAGACAAAAGAGCTGTTTTCAAGAAATTACTGAACATACAGCTCCCAACTAAAAAAATCATCATCATCCCACAAAGCGTGTTTACAAGCGTGTTTACAAAAATCCGACCTGTACATACAAGTCTTTTAACGCTTAACTCCCCTTACTTAAAATATAACTTAACACTCCTCTATGAAAATAGCGCTGCTGTTATCCGTATCTTGCGAGTGATTGCTATCTTCACTTTCCCTTTCTTCCTCACTGCTCCAGTTTCTACTCATAAAGTCTGCTCCCACGTTTTGTTTTTCTGGTATGTATTCTACTTTGAAAGCATATACACTTAGGAGCAACGCCTACTGCATAATCCTCGCGTTGAATTCTGGCTAGTCTGACGTTTGCGTTGCGAATTTTTAACATTATATTTCCAGTTTCCAAGTTCCAATTCCAGCTGTGTTTTCGCCGAATTTTCCAGTGAGATACATTGTATATTCTGGCCTCTCAAATCAACCAATCCAATGGAATCTCGTTCAGCACTACGTGGGTAGGGGTGTTTCATATTCAAAAAATACCCTCACGTGTTTCAGAATATTAAATTTAATATCCACGCGTGACGTCTTCATATCGTTGCGTCAGACTTTCGCCGGCATCTTGTGCTATATCTTCACAAACAAATGTTGTGCACTGATAATGCCCCGATGCTTTCGTCTGCAAATCTTGAATTTCCAGACATATTTATCTATAATCTCGATACAGAACGTACATCGGAAGCGATTACCTCATTATCTCCCGTCTTGTGCAAACATAGGGATAGTCGCTAGCCACCTGGAGTCAAGTGACCCTGACCCTCACGTTCAAAGGGATCTATAGGGATGACCGTCTCTTTCAAATGTGGCCAGACAAATGAAGCGAAAACTTATCAGTCGCTGATCAGTTAAATTACACGACGTTAGTACAGTTCTGACTGGGATCGGCTCAAAGCAAACATGTGAAAATTAAAGATAGTCCCGAGGCCGATACTTCTGTAGGGGTGTGGAGTGTTAGAGATTTCACCCTACTAGATTCAGCATAGAGAGCAAAATAATGAATGAAAGGGCAAAAATTTTGCCAAATAATAGCGATGAGTGAGAGGAAGAGAAAAATGAAGAAAAAAGTGATACTGCCAGAGTTGGCGTGAGATCGCACAACCGTATCGTCATTTTTTTTTTTAATTTTTTAATTCGTTTGTATTTTTATTGTTTGTTTGTTTCTTTGAAAGGGGAGGTCACACACAAAAACATTCACAGAAATTTGGTTTTGATTTGCTCTATTTGGACTGAGTGGCCGGGGAGGGGTTAAGAAAGTACTTTATTAGGGTATTGGAAATCTGACTGTATTTTCTTGAATTAATACACCATATGTTCCAATTATAACACATCAAGGGTTGAACGGGATACTTTATTTTTAAAAAATGGTGTGTGAACGGGAAGGCTAATGAAATACGGTATACCTGTGTGCGATGCTCAGCTGCCTGTTTAGTCTAACACGTCTCTTGCACTTGGACGGATTATAGAAATCGGATTGCCTACTCTCTCTCTCTCTCTCTCTCTCTCTCTCGCTCTCTTTCTCACTTATTTTACTTATGTTTTTTGCAACTTTCTGATGCTTCTTATAAATAGCATGCATTGGCGCTCATTTTGCTATATCATCTTGTTATCGTGCAGGTTATAACTTTTTTTCTTTAAAAAAAAAAAAAAAAAAATTGCGTATGCACGAAAATGAACCACACGCTTTCAAATATTCGAAACTTGATTATTCCGAAGCGCATGAAGAGCAATTATCGTTCCGACAGAACAGTTACAACTAGTATTAACTTTGTTCAAGGGGAAAAAGGTAAATAATTACATATTCGTGGCTTGTTGTATAATGAAATCTGTCTCCCTTTTTGTTACATTTTATATACCACTTTTTTCTTAAGTTTTGCTACTTTTTATTGCTAGAAATAATTATGTTGAGAATTTTCGCATTGGAAAATAGTTTTCAGTCGCAGAACAATTGTCGCAATATCGTGTGTCAGTAGTGTTTAGGCCTATAGACCCCTAATGAATTTGATCAACCTGAACAACATTCAAGAAATTATCATTACTAACATATTATATGATTTTGTCAGTGTTAGTATAGAGATAGGTCGGGCTAGTATTTATGTGTGTGTGCGTATGACGTGCAATAAACGTTTTAGGTGAAAGGGAGCAGTCTGGTCATTTATTGACTGACACATCAGCAGGTTTTAAAGGAACAGAGTTTTTAGATTGGAAGACAAAAAATAAAAAAATAAAAAACATAAAAAAGTACATAAGAATATAAAGGTCAAATAAAGGTATAGTGATACCTATTACTAATATCTGATTAAAAGTAAATTAAATATAAACCCACAGCTATCACCTTCTCAGAGCCCCCCCGTTATTTTTTTTTAAGAACAGCAAAAATATACAACACAAATAAGCATAAATAATCTATCATTATAAGAAAAAAAAGTGCACTCATGCACGTGCACCAACATACACATTATTGGGCATTTTTGTTTACCTTATATATAATAAGTGACCAAGTCATACCTGTCAACCTCCTGAGACAAAAACCTGTACGCTGGACCAGTAAAAACCTTACAAACACTCAATAAACTTTACACAAAAAATATATTAAATGCGATACAGTTTTAAAATGACATAAACCATTCGAAATAGTGCGATATAAAACATGCTAATAATGTCTCATGCTGTTCTTTATATGTTTTAGAAATGCTGTGAGTGATAATCATTTAAAATATGTATTAAAGTTACCACAGCCTTCAGAACGTATAATCATTTAAAATATGTATTATATCCCTTAAAGTTACCACAGCCTTCAGAACGCAGTGATGTTTGTGTTAGTTTTGTAAAATGCACCAGAAAATAAAAGCAAAAAAAATATCCTAGGTACTAGAGCTGTAGTTTAGTTTTGTAACTTGATTTTTTGTAAATCTGATGTGGCTCTGAGAATGCTACAGGCCTCTACCCATTATTCACACATGAACTATGAAAAGACGGGTCTATTTTTGACTGCTCAGTTTGTTAATTTTAGGGATTTTCATCCAATGTGGGTGAGCAGTGGGTTTTTCTATTTAATACCTTATAGGGAAATTATTGGCCGTACAGACTGAGATCCAGATTTAGTGAAGGTTATCTACTATCTATTAAGAGTACGGTAGGTATTTATAGATAAACCTTACTTGCTTCACCACATATTCTATATATTCCTCAGGTCAGAATTATTCTGGTTGGATGATGTTAGTTGTGTGATGCTTCTAAGTTATGTGTAGTCTAGGGTTGATGGTGTATGGATGAAGTCGTTACCAGTACACAATCTACAGACAGCATATAATAACAAGTTTTAACTTCTAATTCAATACACTCTTGACCAACACTACTGTGACACTCACATACATATAACACTCTACAAAGTTATCTTAAAAGAGTCACTGATAAACTTTCAAATAACAATATGTATTCATTACTGGCATGAAGATATGTGTAATGATTCAAACTTACAATGGGGGAATCCAGGGAAGGATTCACCAATCAATTTATTATTACAAGTTATGTTCAGAAGGTATTTAATATGAATTATTTGCAGTTAGTGTGTGAGTGACATTATATTAATTACAAATGTTTCTATGGATTGTTGTCAGTTGTGTAGTAGGTAAATTGGACGGGTAATATGGTTTTGTTTTTTGTTTTGTTCAAAGCTTGTTGGTTATTTGTCATCATGTCCTTCAATAGTTTGTTCTTTAGGGACTAGTTATTGGAGTTCTACCCACGTCTCCCCCTGATATTTTTGGACGCACACCAATTTTCCCCTCTGTAAGGGTTAACTTTTATTTATAGTACCTGGGTCTCCCATGACGGGGACCATAATGGTTGAGGCCCCCTGGCTCCAATTCGCCTGGCGTGATGGACGGCCCCCCCCCCCCCCTCCCCACGCGAATTACTCCCTGGGCTCAGGAGTACCCTCCCACCGCTGATAGCTCAATCAAAGACCATGGAGTATGACTGTCCGGCAACTCAGGGTATTCCAGCACCCCACCCCTAGCCCCACGCCCACCTAGACGCCCAACCCAGCCCACCCCGCCCCCCCCCATACCACCCCCCGCTACGCTCGACCACGGTCACCCTCCCTCTAAAATCTATGACAGGATGTATCCCCCCCCACGCCATTACCCCCCCCAACCCCCCCCCCTCCCACCCGGGGGGGGGGGGGGGGGGGGGGGGACTGATCACATACCCACGCACCCCTCCCATCGAGTTCCTCCCCCATTAGAGCATTAGGCCAAATGTTACAGCTTTCATTTGGCACAATTCTTTATTCCAGGGCTTACCCTTATTAATGGTTTTACTACGCCTCTGCACTTCAGTGCTTTATTTCTTTTAGAGTCAATCTTCCAGTGTTCAAGGGTACTGTGTGGTAC
>JAMPIV010018717.1:57500-60037 GCA_024509875.1 Oreohelix idahoensis | reverse complement strand
TCAACAGGGGGGTCACTGTGGGCGGGGGGGGTGGGGGGGGGGGGGGGGTGGGGGGGGGGGGCGGGGTGGGGGGGGGTGGGGGGGCGGGGGGGGCGGGTGTGGGGGAGTGGTGGCGTGGAGTTGTTGTGGGGGATTGGCGTTGTGGGGGGGGGTGGGGGGGGTGTGGGTTGTGGGGGGGGTTGGGGTGGGGTGGTGGGGGGGGGGGTGGGGGGGTGGAGGGTTGGGGGTGGGGGGGGGAGGGGGAGGGGGGAGGGGGGGAGGATGGGGGGGGGGGGTGTGGGGGGTCGGGGTGGAGATGGGTGTGGTCTGGGTGGGTGGGGCGGTCTGGAAGTGAAGGGTGGGTTGTGGGGCGATTGGGGGGGACTTTAGGGGGGGCTGCGGCGGGGGGGGGTGGGGGGTGCCATTCCGTAGTTTTGGTCCTTTTAGTTGTTGTGTTGTGATGTCGGGTAGGTATTAGTGTAGGTGGGTGTTGTTTGACTCCACTGGTGTGTGAGGTGGCGGGGTTAGTAGGCGGGGCTATTTTGGTCAGTGGGTGTGATCGTGTGTATGATGGCGTTGCAGGTCATTTATGTTGAGTTGTTGGGGGGCGGTGTCAGGGGGGGGATAGGGGGCGGCGGTATGGGTGGGGGGGGCCGTCCTGCGGGAAGTTTATGTACCTAGATAAGGTCGGGGGTGTTTCGGTGGGGCTGACATATTGGGGGCCGGCGTTGCGTTCAAGAGCGTTGGGGGTGTAGATGTAGGATATTGAGTGATTTATGGATTTGGTGTATTAGATAGATGTGCGTTGTGTATGTTAACAAATGGTGATGGGTTGGTATATATGGGGGGGGGAGTAGGGGGGGGGTGATGTAGTATATAGTGAAGTTAAAAGATAGGAGTATGCGTGGGATTTTAAGAGGTTATGTTATGGTGGGGTCGGGGGGGGGGGGGAGGATCCTCTCCTCCCTGCACGGGGGGGGGGTGCTAGCTTATGGGGGCCTCCGCACACCCCGGCTGTTTGCCGGGGGCGTGAGGGCGTCGGGGGGGCGCGGCCGGGCCGGGAGCCCGACGCACCCGGTGTGCTACGCGGCACCGCTTCCTCGGCACGGGGTTGCGGATCCCGCCCCCCGCGCGTGTGGGGTGTCGGGGGGGTGGGGGGGCGAGGGGTGGGGGGGGGGGGGCCCGTCCGAGGGTAGGTGGAGGGCGGTGCCGGTGGAGGCCTGGGAGGGGTCGCGAGTGTTGTCGGGCTAGTGCGGGGACGTAGCGTTTGGGGTCGGGGGGGGGGGGCCGACGTGTTGTTGTGGGTGAGGCGGGTTTTGGGGGGGTGGTTGTTTGGGGGTGGGCGGGGTGGTGCGGGGGGGGGGGGCCCGGGCCTGGGGGGGTGGGGGGGGGGGCGGGGGGGGGGGTGGGGGTGGGGGGGACTAAATGTGGGGGGGCAGGGTGTTAATGGGGGCCGCCGGGGGTGGGGGGTTAAGGGGGCTTGTGTGGTTGGGTATGGGGGGGGGGGGGGGGGAGGTTTTCGGTGGGTTGTGAGGATATATGGGTCCGGGGGGGTTATAGAAATGATAAATATTAGATTTATTTTGGGTGCACGGATATAATAGGCGCGGTTTTTAGGTGAGGTGTGTCGATGTTGGTGTTATACCGGGGGGGGGGGATTCTGTTAGAGATGGGGGGTGGGGGGTGGGGGGGGTGGTAGACTAGAGGGTTGCGGGGGTGGTCTTTGCGGGTGGGTTAGTGGCTGGAAGTGGGGATGGGATAGCTGGGGTATTTGTGGGGGATTTAGTGGATCGTTAGCATTAGATGAGGGAGGATTTTTTTAGGCCGGGTCGAGATAGGGGGGGATTGTGGTGCCGGGCCCGTGGTGAGCCTGCACCGCGGGGGGTGGGTCCGCTATAATTGGTGGTTGGGCCGGCCGAATATGTGGCCCGATAGGTAGGTAGGATGGCAGTTAGTGTAGTTTTCATGCATTTTACAGGTGGGATTGGTGGAATTGTTTACTAGGTTTTTAGCGTAGTGTTATAGGTTGGTTAGAGTTTTAGAGGGGGGGAGGAGATCTTTTATGATAGTAAGGGAATGGGGGGGGAGTTTAAGCTGTATGATGGGGGTTATGTGATCATTATGTTGGATAAGGTCTAGGATTTAAGGGGGTGCGATAGATTATTGGGGGGTAGTATGGGTGTAGAAGGTAGTCCTAGGGGGGGGTGGGGTTTTGGTTTATTGGGGGTGGGTGGGGGATAGGTTGGGTTGGGTGTTGGGTTAGTTTAGGGTGGGGGGGGATGGGTCTTGCATGTGGGTGTGGGTGTGCGGGGGGTGATGGGGGTGTGGGCTGGGGTAGGGGGATAGGGAATTGCGGGGGACTGGGGGGCGTGCGTTTAGCGCGTGTGCGTGATTAGGGTATGCGCGTGGTTGCTGGGCGGGGGGGGGCGGGGTTGGGGGGGGGTGGTGTGGGGGGGGGTGTATGGGGGGGGGGGTGGGGGGGCGGGGGGGGTATGGGTGGGGGGGGTGGGGGGGGGGGGGGGAGGGGGGGGGGGGGTGGTGGACGGGGGCGAGGGGGG
>JAMPIV010018717.1:50000-52500 GCA_024509875.1 Oreohelix idahoensis | reverse complement strand
GGGGTGGGTGGGGGGGGGGGGGGCGGGGGGGGGGGGTGGGGGGGGGGGGGGGTGGGCTGGGGTGGGGGGGGGGGGGGGGGGGGGGGGGGGGGGGGGGGGGGGGGGGGGGGGGTGAGGGGAGGGGTGGGGGGGGGGGGGGGGGGGGGGGGGGGGGGGGGGGGGGGGGGGGGGGGGGGGGGGGGGGGGGGGGGGGGGGGGGGGGGGGGGGGGGGGGGGGGGGGGGGGGGGGGGGGGGGGGGGGGGGGGGGGGGGGGGGGGGGGGGGGGGGGGGGGGGGGGGGGGGGGGGGGGGGGGGGGGGGGGGGGGGGGGGGGGGGGGGGGGGGGGGGGGGGGGGGGGGGGGGGGGGGGGGGGGGGGGGGGGGGGGGGGGGGGGGGGGGGGGGGGGGGGGGGGGGGGGGGGGGGGGGGGGGGGGGGGGGGGTGGGGGGGGGGGGGGGGGTGGGGGGGGGGGGGGGGGGGGGGGGGGGGGGGGGGGGGGGGGGGGGGGGGGGGGGGGGGGGGGGGGGGGGGGGGGGGGGGGGGGGGGGGGGGGGGGGGGGGGGGGGGGGGGGGGGGGGGGGGGGGGGGGGGGGGGGGGGGGGGGGGGGTGGGGGGGGGGGGGGGGGGGGGGGGGGGGGGGGGGGGGGGGGGGGGGGGGGGGGGGGGGGGGGGGGGGGGGGGGGGGGGGGGGGGGGGGGGGGGGGGGGGGGGGGGGGGGGTTGGGGGGGGGGGGGGGGGGGGGGGGGGGGGGGGGGGTGGGGGGGGGGGGGGGGGGGGGGGGGGGGGGGGGGGGGGGGGGGGGGGGGGGGGGGGGGGGGGGGGGGGGGGGGGGGGGGGGGGGGGGGGGGGGGGGGGGGGGGGGGGGGGGGGGGGGGGGGGGGGGGGGGGGGGGGGGTGGGGGGGGGGGGGGGGGGGGGGGGGGGGGGGGGGGGGGGGGGGGGGGGGGGGGGGGGGGGGGGGGGGGGGGGGGGGGGGGGGGGGGGGGGGGGGGGGGGGGGGGGGGGGGGGGGGGGGGGGGGGGGGGGGGGGGGGGGGGGGGGGGGGGGGGGGGGGGGGGGGGGGGGGGGGGGGGGGGGGGGGGGGGGGGGGGGGGGGGGGGGGGGGGGGGGGGGGGGGGGGGGGGGGGGGGGGGGGGGGGGGGGGGGGGGGGGGGGGGGGGGGGGGGGGGGGGGGGGGGGGGGGGGGGGGGGGGGGGGGGGGGGGGGGGGGGGGGGGGGGGGGGGGGGGGGGGGGGGGGGGGGGGGGGGGGGGGGGGGGGGGGGGGGGGGGGGGGGGGGGGGGGGGGGGGGGGGGGGGGGGGGGGGGGTGGGGGGGGGGGGGGGGGGGGGGGGGGGGGGGGGGGGGGGGGGGGGGGGGGGGGGGGGGGGGGGGGGGGGGGGGGGGGGGGGGGGGGGGGGGGGGGGGGGGGGGGGGGGGGGGGGGGGGGGGGGGGGGGGGGGGGGGGGGGGGGGGGGGGGGGGGGGGGGGGGGGGGGGGGGGGGGGGGGGGGGGGGGGGGGGGGGGGGGGGGGGGGGGGGGGGGGGGGGGGGGGGGGGGGGGGGGGGGGGGGGGGGGGGGGGGGGGGGGGGGGGGGGGGGGGGGGGGGGGGGGGGGGGGGGGGGGGGGGGGGGGGGGGGGGGGGGGGGGGGGGGGGGGGGGGGGGGGGGGGGGGGGGGTTGGGGGGGGGGGGGGGGGGGGGGGGGGGGGGGGGGGGGGGGGGGGGGGGGGGGGGGGGGGGGGGGGGGGGGGGGGGGGGGGGGGGGGGGGGGGGGGGGGGGGGGGGGGGGGGGGGGGGGGGGGGGGGGGGGGGGGGGGAGGGGGGGGGGGGGGGGGGGGGGGGGGGGGGGGGGGGGGGGGGGGGGGGGGGGGGGGGGGGGGGGGGGGGGGGGGGGGGGGGGGGGGGGGGGGGGGGGGGGGGGGGGGGGGGGGGGGGGGGGGGGGGGGGGGGGGGGGGGGGGGGGGGGGGGGGGGGGGGGGGGGGGGGGGGGGGGGGGGGGGGGGGGGGGGGGGGGGGGGGGGGGGGGGGGGGGGGGGGGGGGGGGGGGGGGGGGGGGGGGGGGGGGGGGGGGGGGGGGGGGGGGGGGGGGGGGGGGGGGGGGGGGGGGGGGGGGGGGGGGGGGGGGGGGGGGGGGGGGGGGGGGGGGGGGGGGGGGGGGGGGGGGGGGGGGGGGGGGGGGGGGGGGGGGGGGGGGGGGGGGGGGGGGGGGGGGGGGGGGGGGGGGGGGGGGGGGGGGGGGGGGGGGGGGGGGGGGGGGGGGGGGGGGGGGGGGGGGGGGGGGGGGGGGGGGGGGGGGGGGGGGGGGGGGGGGGGGGGGGGGGGGGGGGGGGGGGGGGGGGGGGGGGGGGGGGGGGGGGGGGGGGGGGGGGGGGGGGGGGGGGGGGGGGGGGGGGGGGGGGGGGGGGGGGGGGGGGGGGGGGGGGGGGGGGGGGGGGGGGGGGGGGGGGGGGGGGGGGGGGGGGGGGGGGGGGGGGGGGGGGGGGGGGGGGGGGGGGGGGGGGGGGGGGGGGGGGGGGGGGGGGGGGGGGGGGGGGGGGGGGGGGG
>JAMPIV010018717.1:0-27500 GCA_024509875.1 Oreohelix idahoensis | reverse complement strand
AAAAAAGGGGCCCCCCCCCCCCCCCCCGAGCCCCATCAAAAATAAAAAAGTTCTGTAAACCCTTCCCAAAAAAACAACAAAAAAAAAAAAAACCCAAACCGGCAAGGGGGAGCTCAGTTTTTTATATTATTTTTTATTCTTTTTTTTTACCCCCCCCCCCCCCCCCCCTAAAAAAAATAAAAAAAAAAAGTCCTTTATGTTATTTTTTTTTTTATGTTTATATTGTTATGGGTATGACTTGAAAAATAAAAATATGATGATATTGATAATTAAATTGGGTTTTTGTATTTTTATTTTTAATTAATTTTTGTTTGATTTTTCACCGATTCCGTAGATTTCGTTGTTTACGAAAAAAAACATCGCCATTTCCGGCACGCGATATGACGAGACCGGAAGCACGCGGGATTTGCGTGGGTTGATAGTATTGATTTTTCCTAGCGCTGCCATTGGTCCGCGAGATGCGTGGGAGAGGAATTCGCGTGGGTGTTTTCTCTTGTATATAATGAGAGAGGAAACTGCGGGCAATTGTCTCTGAAGAAATAATTGCCTGGCGGGCCGACTACGTATTTTATCGTCTCCATTGCGGGAAAAAACGCGATAATTTGGTATGTAACATTTTATTAATTCGTTTTACTTATTAGTGGGTCTTTTAGAATTCGCCCGTAGGTAAAGATTAATTATTCAGTTTTAAAATAAACGATAGTGCCATCCATTATCATTTTTTGAAGAAGAACGACGTAAATGCAACAGTGTGCTTATTCTTTCTATGTTTTTGGCAGTAGATCGGGGGTTGAGGTGGAGTGTGAAGTTATGAGAGACACGTGTGCTACTAATGGTAGAATATTGAGAAACCCCCCATTTATTCCTGTATATTTTTTAATGTAAATTTATGGGGAAATCCCTGGTGTGTTCGTTAATTTTTTTGAGCCTTAAAAAATGTGAGAAATATTTGTCGACATGAGTCGCTGTTTCTTTTAATTTCAGCGAGTCCCGGCGAAACAGTGGGGAGCATAATTTTGTCAAATAAAATTATCCACGGCAAAAGACATATCTCAGGGTCAGTGTAGTCGAGTATCGTCAGGAGCAAAAGACAATTACCCTATGGTTTCTGGCAGTGAAGTCCCTATGCTTCAGCTGGACCGAGGTTTATTTATCATACAGCCGAGAGCATCGCTATTATAGTCTCTAGCAACGGCAGGTGGCCGGGAGACTAGTTTCATTGTGTACAGCCTGAAATCAAGGCTGTGTTTTTTTCCTCTAACTCCGGAGCGGGTTAAAAGAGGGAAGCTATTCAGCAGCAGAGAAGTTTTTGTCTACAGTTATTCAAGTCCCTCATGCTTGATATCCGAACATCGTCATCACCAAAATCAGGAACAGGTGACAGGGTTACCATACCTAGGTCCTGATAGAAATCAAGAGAAGAGCGTAACGGAGACGCCGCATCATCAGCCCTCGAGTGTTAGAGAGACACCGAGACCACGAGAGAGACGGAGGGAGAAAATAGACAGGACCAGTAGGGTCTGTTCAGTATCCATTGGACGGATAGACACTGAGTCTGCGTTCGAAAAACCAAGTCTATTATTTTAGCATTTCTTGTGGTGTAGTTATAGGCGCCTATCGCCTAACTAGTAGAAAGCTGTGTAGCCGTTCGTTGAGGAAGAAGTCACCAGGACTAAGACAGTAGAAATTTATTAGTGTTAGAGAGGGGAGGCTAAAGTTGACAGCCCCACCAAATTAGATTTGTTCTAAATCACTAACCATTTTTATTGTTCCTCAGCAGGGTGATAGAAAGAGTGAATGTGATTTGGGGTTTTTTTTTGTCTCTCGTGTCTCTCAATTTAATTGTTACTTGGTTTTTTCAGGCCGTGCAACAGTGCACGCTATCGACTGACTTAATGACGTATGATGCCATTTGATGTTTTTCTTGTATGTAAATAAATATATACATATATTATTTACTGGATCAGCTTCTATTCTTTACTATACTTACTCTATTTTGTCTGTATAGTGGTGTTTGTGGTCGTATTTATACACCTTATCTCCTTGTAATTAAAGGAAGTCAAAGGAGGGCGAGACTATAGCCAGTCTAAAGTCACGATGCGGCAAGGGGAGATTCAAATCCTGGTTCTATCCCTTGAGCCAATAGTCGCGTCTGTCCACAGGCATGTCATTTTCCATCTAAATTCTATTTTCTCAGACTTTCTCATACTAGGGTCTTGCTTTCATTCAGGCACACTCTATAAA
Organism: Oreohelix idahoensis; assembly: GCA_024509875.1. Classification (NCBI taxonomy): domain Eukaryota; kingdom Metazoa; phylum Mollusca; class Gastropoda; order Stylommatophora; family Oreohelicidae; genus Oreohelix; species Oreohelix idahoensis. Next base: position 25,256 of record JAMPIV010018717.1, on the reverse strand, counting down.
ACTTAAAACCACTTCGTGACAAAGGACAATACGAAAACATTCGCAGAAATCATATAAGTTAAATAGAAAACAGAAGAAAATAATCACAGAACCTGTGATGATAACTGCGCCGTAATAAACAAAACAAATAACGCCACAGTGTATAAATATAAAGTTGTATAGAACTGAATGATAGGAAAGATGAGACCTACAAATACAAACAAATCAAAACAAAACCAAAGAACAGAAAAATATAACACAAACAACGATAAGCACAGTCGTCACAGCTAACACAAAATAGCAACAGATGTTGCATGCAAATTTTCAATTAAGAAATTTGCCCCCTACTGACCACTAATATAAGCCCTATGTTACTTGGAAAATCTTATATTAGTCACCTCACCAACCGCCCACGACATAGACACACAAATAATATGTAAACATTTACACATAAATTCATAAATATCATATAAATGGAATGTGTTGTAGCAAAGGTTCAGCTGTTATCTAATGCAAAGTTTATAATGTAAAGAAAATAAACTGCCACTTTACTAAATACTAAATTTTTGAACTAAACTATTACAATATTCAATGTATAGAGCAGTTCAAGAAGCTCCAACGTTGATGGTTCCAATAACTAACACACGTAGGACTTCTGACCTGTACTGCATTTTTTCCAAAAAAGTTAACCGTATGTTTGCAACCCGCTGTGATGTCTAACGAAAAAAAAAATGTCAACAAGCGCTGACCTAGTTTCAGTATTCGCTTGATAGGTCACGTGAGGAACTGTTGACAATGTGTAGACTCTCACTGCTGGTGTGTCGTATCAGGCGTCATGGAAACGATCTGGTATGAGTAGCTGACTTCCATGTGGTGTCTACTGTGCTGGTTAGTCTCAGAAAGCTGGCCTACCACAACGATAAGTGCTGTTTCTGTGATACAGCTCGTCCAGTCACAATGTTAATACAGCTGGTATAGGTGTAGATGGTCAACTCAAAACCGGCACAGTGTTGGGCATCCAGGTCACCTTGTCCAAAAACGTAATGAGGCCCCGACAAGGATGTAATGTTGACTATGAGTGTTAATGTGAGTGTCAGTACGCGAATGCATGGATTGTTCTGCAGAGTTGACTAGAAGATCAAACACTCACTCACACGTAGCTAGAAGTTAATGATGCAGACTACCGTGGTCGTTTCATACTGTTTAATTGGACGCACACACTTGGACAGTACGAGTATAGTTACAGGAAAACAGGTCGACATATATCATCATACTGTTGATCAATGGTCTACAATCTTAAGTTGGCATTCATGTTGAAGAACATTACAATGGAACGTCCGTAGACAAGCACTTAGATTTCCACTGTTTATAAATATAACCATCAGGCCTTACTGACCGATCATGTCAGTTAATAAATAATGTTCAAGCACGACTCCTAGACAGAACCTCTTTTCTAGCGAAGATTCCTTTAGGTAAAGTTCAGCAAATATTTCTGAAGACAATGTTAACCCACCAGTATTGGGTTTTCTTTATAACTGTGATCTCTTAATCATCATCTGATAATAAGGGGCATCCCTGTTCTCTGATCGATGATCGACAAAAAATAGGATATAAAATGGCTTCTGGTTCCAGTGAGCATTACTCACTATACAGATGCATAGTAAAGCTTCAATAAAGGCTTTGTTCATGAACACAAATGTTTCTACAAGAATCAGCATATTCTATCATCATAACTGCTGCATACAATCATATTCAGTGCTGCTAGGTAACATGTCATCCCGACATATTGATATAGATAATCATCATGTAGACGTCTGCCCATCTAAGCCTAACAAGGAAACGTTCAGCAACAAAGTTCTTTTACCTGGGCATGAGAAATACACTAGCAGAACACATACGCCCTCTCCTGGCGTTACAGAATAAACACTGGAGAACTCATAGACTTAATAATCATATCAGAAACTATATTCTTCCCCATAATAGATCACAGCGATCAACAAACTTCGGACTGGTCTCCGAAATGGCTTTCACCAGGCTTCATTATCACGGAAGACCCTCTTTCCTATTCGCATGTGCAGAAACTGCCTGACCCCATAGTTCAGTACAAGGAAAAATAGTCCCACTTAGACATACAAAGATATCACGATATAAGACCGAATCGTCTGAAATAGACACGGAGTAAACATAGACTTGGACCATAAACATTCCTGCATAAACCTAAGCAAGAACAATCTGTTTCTGGCCCAACAAGGAACAGACCCACAAAATCTGGATTCATACGCCAAATTCGATATCCAGGGGAGATAACCCATATAACAAAAGTATCAATCAATCATGGGTGATATATCTTTGACCAGGAAAGCATTTTGATTCTAAAAACAAATACCTTCCCTCAGACAAATAAATATTATAATAACTACATACATTGCCACCAGTAATCTGTTGGTAACAGACTACCGCAACCCCCGGGGAAAAAAATTAAATTTTTTTTTCCATCTGAGAGCAACATACAATAGGCTCACAACGCACGAATAATGCGCAGATGAATAATAAGAGCAATTTATAATGTAAATTACGGTAAAGTCGAAGCATAGATCGACTTGTGAGAATATATCTCAACATCTCAGAGAAAGCATTTCTCTTAAGTATAAATATTTCCAGGGAGGTGCCACCAACGTATACTACAATGCTGGCAATGACACAATGCATATAACAATTTCATATTTAAGCACTATAAGTACATGATTGACAAAGATGAAAAATCATCAAAGAATCGCGGTGAATATATATCAATGAACGTAGTGATAGTAGTGATACAATCACTATATTACCAATAACAATGTGTATCTATCTAGATGTAGAAAAAGAACTGTTGTAGAGTTAGATGTGTTAAGAAGTCCAAGACCCAAAAGTTAGGTGGAATAATGTGGTCATCTAGACAAAATGTGTTTCTAACACGCTCCATTTCAACGGTTTTGGGCAGCCGTATTATTTGGCCGGTAGCGGTGCAATTTGGTGCACACAATTGGCATGCCATATTTGAAGTGTGCAAAATTTCATGCTTGTATCATCATTATTAGCTGAGAAAAACGATGTGGTGCATTACTTTCTGAACGCCCCTCGTACCCTGGAGTAACATTCGATTGTGGGCTATCATATAAGCACCATGTTAATCACATCATATAGAAATGCAAGAGAGGTATGGCAGCCCTAAAAACATTGGTTGCAGCGCACCTAGAGCAGAGACTACTGTTTCTCCTGTATCATCAGCAGTTCTTGTCTGTAATCGAGAATGGCCTGGGAATACTCACGCTGTCAATATCCCAATTTGAATGCTTGGAAGTCGTTCAAAAAAAAAGGATGTATATATTCCTTGTGCTGTACGCGAGCCACCCCTATTGTGATGATGCGGCACATGTTTGCATTGCTGTCAATTAGATCCAGATATACGATGACCCAGGTAAAAGCGTATATGCGAGTAACCACAGACAAAAGGCATACCCCGCATGGGAACATAACTGACATCAAAGGAGCAAGAGTAAAGAGAGGGATGTCATGGATGGCGCAGGCAGAGGCGACTATTAGACAGGAGACCACAGTTGAAAATATATTCAAGGGAGAAGAGTGAAGTAAGTCAGATGGGAGCTGGATGAACTACCAGCAAGTCATCATCAGCCTTGGTAGAGAATGCAGAACTTGGGTCAATGGGAGAGCAGAGCTGGAAGTTGATCAGCTTATAAATGATAGTGCTGGAGATGATGATGCCATTGTGTGTACACTGATGGGTCTGTAAGCCGTGGTAATAAATCAGGGTGGGGCTTCTCTGCTAGAGTAAAGGACTGAACCGTCGCTGAACATAGCGGGGCTTACATGGTAACAACCTTCAGCATGAGAATGGAAGTAGAGAAAGCTACTGCTGCCTTAAGATGGCTGTCTGAGACATTATTAACAAAGGCAGTTATTGAATCAGACTCACAATACATGCTTTGAACAGTCCAAAATGGATGACTCCGACATGAATGGAAAACATCCATAGAAGCCTCGAATCTTCAAGAACTGATATGGATCTACTGTCCTGGTCATGCAGGCGTACGTGGCAATGAAAGAGCTGACAGACTAGCTTCAAGAGCAGCCATAGAAGGTGCACCGGACATGGTTAAGAGAGAAATACTGAGGGCTATTCATGTTCGTCTATTAGAGAATGACACTGCAATCGATGAATCATCAAGGCTAAGACTGCTGGAATTCGGCATCGAACATAAGACCAACAGGAATGGACGTATGAGAGGACGCATCCAGCGTGTCTGAGTTTCTATAGGTTTTCCCGGAGTGTAATGACGTCGATTCTGATCAACAATAACAATATATATATATATATATATATATATATATATATATATATATATATATATATATATATATATATATATATATATATATATATATATATATATATATATATATATATATATATATATATATATGAAGCAAACAATGTTCTAGCTCTTAAAAGAAATTCATAAAAAATCATGGTATTTTTGCCAGTGGCAATGAACAATGAAGATTATGCAGGATGGCCCCTACGTGTGACTGAATCCTGTTTTGTTGTACTTACGACGTCTGGTGAGCGATAAAAAAGTCGCCCAGTTCTTATTTTATTTATTCATTACTTTCAGCTTCCTTTCAATTTGTATTTTCTAGCTCCCCACGGAGCATAAGCTGTTATCAATAATAGGTTACGTCATGTCACGTGCCATCACCTCAAGATTTTTCCATGTCTTCCTTATTCCTTTTCTTTCTGTCTCCAGTTCTCTTCTCCAAGTTTTTTTTTGGGTCATTCTCTGCCTCTCTCTTACTATGTGGATTCCAGAACAAGGACTGTCTCATCAGGTTTCTTCAGTACATGCCATATCCATTACCAGCGTCGTCATTTCATCTTTTCTTTCACTGCAACGTGTCTGGTTCTTACCAGCGGTTCCATTAGTGACCTCGTCGTTCTATTTAAGTCCTTATATTCTAAACAAGCACCAATTTATGAAAGTCTGTCACTTCTTGGTTAATGTTTTTATTGCTGTCCATGTGTCAGAGACATTGAATAAGACAGACTTGACACAGCAGTTGAAGATTATCATTTTTATATTTGTCTTTATTTCTTACGATCTCTATATAATACCAAACGGAATGAAAGCTCATCTAACCTTTGTGTTCTTATATTTACTGTGGCTCTCATTATAATATATAACATTACAAAATATATAAGGCTCTCATTATAATATATAACATTACATAATATATAAGGCTCTCATTATAATATATAACATTACATAATATATAAGGCTCTCATTATAATATATAACATTACATAATATATAAGGCGCTAATTATAATATGTAACATTACATAATGTATAAGGCGCTCATTATAATATATAACATTACATAATATATAAGGCTCTCATTATAATATATAACATTACATAATATATAAGGCTCTCATTATAATATATAACATTACATAATATATAAGGCTCTCATTATAATATATAATATTACATAATATATAAGGCGCTCATTAACAAAGGCAGTTATTGTGTCAGACTCTCAGTCCATGCTTTGGATTGTCCACAATGGAAAGCTTCGGTGTGAATGGAGTACATTCAAAGAAGCTTCGAATCGAGCGGAACTGGTTTGGATCTACTGTCCTGGTAACGCAGGGGTACGCGGCAATGAAAGATCTGACAGACTAGCGTCAAGAGCACCCATATTGGGCGCTTTTTATATGGATGAGGGAGAAATACTGAGGACAATTAATGATCGCCTATTAGAGAATGTCACGGCAATCGATGAAGACCAAGGCTAAGATTGCCAGAATTTGACATCAAACGTAAGGCTAGCAAGAAAGGACGTTTGAGAGAAAGCATCCGGTGTTTGTACAACCAGCACGCAACAGGAATGATTAGACATTTGTTGAGGGAGACTGAACACATATGGGTTTTCCCATAGTGCAATGATGTCGATTTTGATCAACAATAACAAATAACAATTCTTATACTGATTTCACTGTCTATCACTCCAACTTTCGCTGCATCGTTGCTAAGACTTATATAGAATTCTACATCATGTAAGGGTGTTTCTTTAAGTACAATCAAGGCAGGAAAGGTGAGAGAAAAAAGAAACATGCTTGACAGAATTAGACAGAAGAGTGTTAAGAGCACCATGGACAGATTAAGGGAAGAAGCTACAGCCCATTTTAAGTCAAAATAGCACAAACACGAAAATTGGGATTAGTCTATATTCGGATGATTTATATTCCTCTGAATCTAAATCTGTGAAAATAATTTGTCAGAACACATTCTAATTAGATATAATTTTGATTTTGCAAAAAATATTTTCTTCAGAAATTGTGCTTTTCTTACTTACTTACTTACTTAGTCGATCCCCTTCTACCGTGAGGTGTACAGGTTTGGAAGAGAGAGCGCCAGACTATCCTATCGGCTGTCTTCCTCCTGGCCTGGTTCCATTCTAGTCCTCGGTCCTTCAAAGATTGTCTAATGTTGTCCTCCCAGCGGACTCTGGGTCGTCCTCGGGGTCTGGATCCTTGGCTCTTTGTTTCCCATGCTTGTCGTGGTAGCCGATCTTCTCCCATTCTGCAGACATGGCAAAACCATCTTAATTGGGACTGTTCTACTTGGGTCTGCAGGGGGTAGGATTTAAGGCCTTGACGTATCGTCTGGTTGCGTACCATGTCTCTTCTTGATACTTCAACCACCTTCCTCAGATACCTCATTCTTTGCTCATGCTTTTCTTATGAGGGAAAATCAAGATTTTATCAGAACCTTGTTCTACGTTACTAATGTTCTTATAATTTGCAAATTTTTTAGTTAATCAATTTGAGATTTAGCACAAATACTTTCCATAGCATAATAAAACTTTTCTCAGATCCAATTTGTGATATCTTATAAAAATTTGTTTTATTACAAATAATGTAAATTTTTGAAAAAAAAATGGTTGCTGTTTGTAGATACAAACTTTAAGATCTACTTAAGTTATAAAAAATTCAATCTGAAAAAATTTTTACAACTACAATGATAAACATCTTATTTAAATTTGGTACTGATAGATTAATAAATAAAAAAAAGCCTTCGAAAATTGCAATTTAAAAAAATCCAACATGGCTGCCGTTTACATGGCAACCAATGACGTAATACCATCAAACTTTCCATTGTGCGTATCTTTGAGATATATAGGTTAAGTCTGTGCATTTTCATTGAAATCCTGTGATTAATAATAAAAATAGCATTTCACTGTAGCTCCTTCCCTTAAAAACAGATTGTCATGACAGTAGCCAGTGCACAAAGAAAGCATTTTAGTCATTTTAAAAGAAAATAATCCATTTTCTTTTGGCATACCGTACTTAAGAAAAGGAAATGGAAAAATAGTAAAACAGTATATAACACGAACAAAAATTAATATATAAGAATTAGTAATTGTGTGATATGAAAGTTCGACTCTGGAGGGTAGAGTGACCATGTCGATTTTTAACAAAAAGAGGACATTTTCTTACTTTTTGAAGTAAAAAAGAGGACATTTTCTTACTTTTTGAAGTAAAAAAGAGGACATTTTCTTACTTTTTGAACTAGAAAAGAAGACAATAAAAGCAAACACGTAAGAAATAATAGGATCCAATTACACGCCTTTTGAGGCATATTTGGAATATTGTGTTAGGCCCGTATTTTCTTGAGCATCGGCACACTAGGGGTGATGTGGTCACCATCACGCCGGCCGCCTTAACCTTCCCAGAGTTGTTCTGGTACCAAATTCATGAGGCTGGGTCGACCACGGAGCCGTCTGCGGTCTAAAAATCCCACCTCAACTGGGGATCGAACCATGGACCACCGAGCTAGGAAGCCAGTGCACTAACCACTGCGCTACCGTGGCTCTCCGTACAAGAGGACTGTGACAAAATCCCTCCTTTCTAACACCCCGCTCAATTTCCTCTATTCAACAAAAACCTAGTAACGTAAATTTTCCGCTATAACCCCACTAATAGATTTGAAAAATCTTTTAGGACAAAGGTCACACTGTTACTAAGAATTGGACACAGTATTTGAATTTTTTTTTCTACTATTACCGTTCAAAAGGGTTACCACCCGCAAACGCATTCACCCCTCCTATTATTTAGAGACAGGTTGTTACTATAAATAGCAGCAACATGATTGAAAATTTTTTGCCCCAAGGCCGTCGCTGGTCCAACATTTGAATTAACTAATGCCAAGCATACGATTCCCCACACGCAAACACACGCACTTTTTCTCCACCCGTCCCAATACTTAAAACGACTATTAGACAGTTTGGCAGCTGACCAACGCGTTGTGTCGTTTCTAAGAACGGGCGAGAGAGAACAAAAAGGGGGGGAGGGATTAACATGGAAAAAATCTAATCTAACTTGAGCATTGTGAAACTGAAACTAACAAACCAATTGTGTGCAGGGCAGAGAAAGGGGCAAATAAAACGTAGATAATGTAATAGATTCTATAGAAGGATAAATAAAAAGAAAGGACAGAAACAATAATATTGTTTATTAGAATACCATATTAATTCCTATAATATGTCATCTTGCTTTAGAGTAAAAGTATGTTGTTCTGAATAAATAAATGAGAAAAGTACAAAGATGAAAACTATGATAAAGAATTAAATGAAAATATGCTGGCTAGATAAAGGACACTTGTCCGGTTAATAATCACTTTCAATTTTTTTAATAACTTTAATAATAACGGAGATATCGAAGAAAATAAAAATGGAAGACGGACAGACATACACAGTGGTAACCGCTCAACTTTTTGCTAAGCATAAGTGCCACTTGACAAAATAATTCCTACAAAAAGGGTTAAGGCATTTATCACTACATTTGCATTACCATAGACACGTAGCCATATAAAAAAACATCATACAATAGAGATAAAAATATTGCACAGCGGGAGATCTGAGGGAGGTAGCGTTAGGTCCCCTGAGAACTCATCAACACCATTTTCAACTATTAGACTCAGGGTCTTACATAGCTTGACCTCACGCTGTAGACACATATCTTTGCATTTAGATACCATCAATAACCTCCCCGGTGTTAATTCGCCACATATGTTGGCGTCCTGTTCCCGGATTTGAATTTATTGTTACACCATAGATCCAGGGTACCCCCATTGTAATAAAATTTATAACATTAATCAGTGTGGAGAATTGAATGAATTGTCATAGCCCATAGTTAATTAGAAATATTTGTTAGTGTGGCGCTGGCTATTGCACGCCACACGCCAGAAAATAAATAGGATTTTGGTGCTGATGAGCGCTGCACGACAGTGATGTGTCGATATGTGTATTGCGCACATGACGTGAGCAGTGTGGAGGAAAAATGGACAGAGCGTGTTTTGACCCTGAATGGGCGGCTTGTGTGTGTGTTCTACCCAGTGGTAGAAACATGGGAAATGGTAAAAGAGAAGTGTCTTGAAACATATTAATGTTTATTAAATACAACTAAAGGTAGAAAGAGAAATGAGGTAATGTTTATATGGACCTACGGATTATAGAAGTTGCTGAATCTACCTTATTATGAATGCCGTGTAATGATGTACCGTCCATGTGAATAAATAATGGAATGTTACTAAAGTATTCAGCTGTTATATTGATTGTTGTGTGGAATCTTCGAGTTATAGAAGTTATCGTTAATGAACTATTGTGGCTGTCCTGAACCTTGTGGGACTATGATATATAAACCTAGACACAGTGTGAAAACGAGCATAAACAATCAACTGAAGAACATAAACTTCTAACGCCACAGATATGGGGGCTCGTTCCGTTGGAAAGGATTTAATTGTTTGGAATTGGTACAATGCTGTACCGTGGAAAGTACGCAAGATATCAAGCACACGAATTTGTGGAATCAATGGAAATTACAGTTGTTTTTTGTTGCGGGGTCATGCCAAGACCTGGGACTGTTTGGAAGACGTTATTACCAAACAATATATATTCTATTGTAGTCGCTGAACAGACATTTGACTGCCTACGAACAGATATCAAATTTTGACACAATATATTGCGGTCACATATTATTATGAAGAACGTTGTCACCTCGAGGCCATTTTACGTTGAATCGCTGTCAAAAACCGTTACATCAAGGTCATCTTAACGGACTTGTAAATCATAAAGTAAACTTACCAGTGGACATTTATGATACGAATAACAACTATAGTAATATGAATCGTGAGAATCGTGACGGTATCCAGAACCAGTCTTTTGGGTCTTTCAAGTCTGACGGGTCTCTCAACCCTGATGTCCTAGAAATCATTTCGTTTTTCTGCAATGGTCAAGAAGGATGATTTAATCTTTTTACGTACGTCACCAAACAGATTTGCTGACCACTTGGATTTCCTAAGTAGGAACAGGGAACGTCTTGTACAGGACACTTATACGCGTTGTGCAACTCAGACTTTACATTCTTTCCTTGACCCTTGTTTATTGCATAGATTCAAGGATACTTTGCGAGGTTGATGTGTCTTGTCTACAACGAGGATTGGCGGTCGTGGATTTTAATCATATAGGTGAATATATGTTGGTAGGGTCATGGTCTCCGGTCCTAAAAATGTCAGGCACATCTTGTTTTTATGTATCTTTTATGTATAATGTTTTCTTGTGGACGGCACTCAGTTATATCCTCGGATGAATTTAGTTGTCGTCGTTCTATAGATTTTGATTGTATTGATCTCTTTCAGGGATTCAGCATTTAGTGCTGTCGTATTTCCGCTCTGACTGAGATTAATATTTTCTTATTTGTTTAGCTGTGCTGTCAAGTAACATACTGTCGTGTATTTCTTATTTAGTTCAGTATGATTATGTTCGTACCCGTAGGTCTCCTCATACTTTCTTTTTATAATGTACAGCAGTTCTATGTGATTGTATCTCATCCTGTACTGTTCATTGACGGCGGAAACAACTGTTTTATTATATTGCATAATTTTATGACTTTTTACACTGTTGTCTTTTCTTTATTTGTTTCCAGCGTTGTCTTTTAGTCTTTTGTCTAATGTGATAGTATGGCATGCTTTTAAATAGGTAGTAATGGCGATATTTAGTACTTGAAGATGATTATATTATATTGTTAATTGCTGATATGTTAATATATACGATTATTACATATACTCTGTGATAGTAGTGGATAAGTATCATATACTTCAGAGACAAGTATATCACACAAAACGAATAAATACTGTACATACAGTTGGTTTTGAAACAGGTTTGAATTTCCTTACGACTAAGTATAGTCATTTGACTACAAGTGGGATATATATTCATTTTGCATCTATATCCCACTACTCTTTGATTCCATTATGGCTGACTTTGTAAAAGTTAAAGCAGGATTTATACAAAATGGGAAGGACTGTGGTTTCTCGGGTGATGATTTGATATCTTATGTAGATAAAGAAATTGCAGAATACAAAGTAAGAGAAGAAAGAGAGAGAGAAGAAAAAAGAGAAGAAAGAGAGAGAGAAGAAAAAAAAGAAGAAAGAGAGAGAGAGAAGAAAAAAGAGAAAGAGAAGAAAGAGAGAAAGAAGAGAGGGAACATGAGAGAAGGGAAAGAATTCGTTTAGCAGAAATTGCTGCAGAACAAGCGAAATTTGAAAGCGAAAAAAATTTTGAGTTAGAAAAATTGCGTTTACAATCTTCTTCTTCTAGAGAATCGTCTGGTACAGGATCGTCTAAGATCATTAATTTAAAATTACCAAATTTTTCGTCATTACATGACGATATAGGATTCTTTCTTTTGAGATTTGAATCAAGAGTTACGGCTTTAAATTTACCTAAGGCCTCATGGCCTGAACATTTTGTCGGGTTACTTACTGGTGAAAGTTTACAAACTTTTTTTAACATTGCCGATGATAAAAGGAACGACTATGAATCCATAAAATCAGTATTTCTTCGCAAATATTGTTTAGATGAGGAAGGATATCGTTTAAAATTTAAATCGATGGGTCCTGTGGAAGGTAAGGATGTCGAAGACTTTGTGTCTTCAGTTATGATGTGTCTAAACAGATGGATTGAACTGTCTAATATTACTAAATCTTTCGAAGGTCTTTATGATCTCTTCTTAAGAGACAAAATTTTATCTTCGGTAAATACTGAAATTTTCTAATTCCTTCAAGAAAGGAAGCCCACAAATATAGGAGAAATGGAAAACTTAGCTCAACAATTTTCGGTCGCACACCAAAACTTGCCTTTAGGTAAGACGAAGATCCTAGAAACTTTTCCAGCTTGTGCGGTCACTCATGATAGATCACTCACTCGCAGCATGGACCGACGGTATAGGGAAGACTATCAAAATTCCTATAGAGGTAGATATAATTTCCCTCATAATCATTCGCCCTCACGGGGTATAGAGAGACGCAACTTTAACCATAATAATAAAAAGTCATGGCAAAGAAATAATCAATACTCCAATAATAATTACACTCACAAACATCATTTTTCGGGACCCTCACGTAATAATTACAATAACAGTAATTACAATAACAAACATCATGTCTCACCACCATCTCGTGATGATTCTTCTCGCACGGACAAAAAGAGTTACTATCGGTCTGACTGTCCAGTGGATCGGAGAGGAACACATTTTTCTAGGAGTCAAAGTAGAGGAAGATCACAAGCTCACGCTTGTCAGATTGACGTTGGTAATGATAATATTTCCAATAATGAGAATAATACTCATGCCAATGCATGTAGTTTTGATCTGGAAAATAGTGGTAATTGCAAAGAATGTATGACTCTATTTCAACCTGGATCTACTCCACGTCTGAGATGTGGACATGCTCTGCCAGTTTTGTCTTTAAATGATGGGGTTGGCTCACTCGTGATCCATAGAGGTTTTGTTTTTGACACACCTGTTTCTATTTTACGTGACAGCGGTTGCACCACCATTGGCCTAAGGAAGGCACTAATTCCTTCGTCTTGCTTTACGGGAACCTCTATAAAGTGTGTAACTTTCGGTGGAACTGTTGAATCTTATCCGCTGGCAGATGTGGTAATAGATACTCCTTTCTTTTCGGGAAAAGTAAGAGTGTGTGCTCTCGATCGACCTTGTTGTGATTTACTTATCGGTAACATAAAGGGGGTTAAAGAGTGTTCTGAACAGGATATTATTGATTGGGAGAGAAATCATCCCTCCTTTGCTAACGCGATCACAACCAGAGCACAACAAGCTGCAGAGACAAATGAATTAAATTCTTCTATACACACTCAACACATTACAACTTGTCATTACATTGACAAAAATATATTTATAGCAAAACAACAAATGGATCCTTCTTTGGGACATTTATTCCCATTAGCTATTGCTCGAACTATTAAACATTCTAAAAATTCAAGACATTGGTTTCAAATGCAAGATAATATTATGATACGATGTTTTGATAATTACTCTTTCATTCTCAAACAAGTTATGGTACCTACGTCATTTCGCGCACTAGTCTTGTCAAATGCGCATGACGTACCATTTGCTGGACATATGGGAATTTCCCGTACGGCTTATAGATTACTAAAACACTTTTATTGGCCTGGGGTAAATAAAGACATTTCAACTTATTGTAAATCTTGCGCTGAATGTCGAAGTGTTGCACGTAAGGGTGCACATCAATCAGCACCTTTACAGGTCACGGATATTGCCGTACGCCCTTTTTTCAAATTGGCTATTGATATCATAGGACCACTGTCTGTAATGTCTACCAGAGGTTTTCAATACATATTAACATGTATTGACCTGTGTACGAGATGGCCAGAAGCCATTCCTTTAAAAAATATTACCACAGTGTCGGTAACAGATGCGTTGCTGTCTATATTTTCACGCATCGGGTTTCCGGAAGAAATCCTTTCTGATCATGGATCTCAGTTCGTGTCAGGTATGATGTCAGATGTTTTCAACACACTTCGTATCCGTCACTCTCATAGTGCTATATTTCACCCTAGCTCTAACGGGGTCGTGGAACGTTGGAATGGGACATTAAAACAATTGTTGGGGAAGGTGACTACATCATTTCCTCAAGAATGGGATCGTTTTATTCCTGCTGTACTGTTTGCGTACAGAGAGGTTCCTAATCATACTGGTTTTTCGCCTTTTCAGTTAGTATTTGGTGCGAACCCAAGAGGTCCAATGTCTCTCTTACATGATTTGTTAATGGAATCTGATGTGAATAATAATAATAAGAAGAAATCCACTTATCAATACGTTACAGATTTACGCCAACATCTTGTGGATGCATGTCAGGTGGCGACTGAAGCATCTGAGATGGCAAAATATAAGACCAGATCTCGCATTAACAGAGATAGACGACTAACGTCTTTCTCAATCAATGACGATGTTTTTGTTCTCCTGCCACTCAAAGTAGATCACTTGTTAGTAACATGGCAAGGTCCGTTTAAAGTGGTTGCAAAGAGAACGGACATGGACTACGTCATCAATATGCGGGGTAAAGAAAAAACATTCCATGTTAACATGCTCCTACCATACATCACTCGTCCTCCTCAGTTACAATTCATTTGTGATGCTATCATGAACCAACCTACGCATCATGCATCTATCGCGTTGGTGGATGAGGTGCAAACCAATTTCGCTGATGTACCTTCCACGTTTCCGGTAGCACCTATTAAGTCTTCGGAAACATGGAATGATGTTATAATTTGTACTGATTTACCTGCAGATCATAGGGATCAAATTCGTTCTATGTTGGTATCCTTTCAGGATGTTTTGTCTGATCTTCCGGGGCGTACTAACATTATCACACACGAAAACAAATTGTCAGATTACACCCCGATTTCATTACGACCATACGCCGTTCCTCTACATGTTAGAGATCAGGTGGAAAGTGAAGTAGATGGTATGTTAAAACTGGGTATTAATGTCACCGTCTGATTCACCTTTCTGTTTTCCTATGGTGGCAGTACGAAAGAAAGACAAGTCGATTCGTATTTGTATTGACTTTCGTCGCCTTAACAAGGTGACCATATCCGATTCTGAACCAATGCCTTTGCTGGAGGATTTGTTGCCACGCCTATCATCCGCCACTTTCTTCAGCAAGTTTGACCTATCTAAAGTTTACTGGCAGATTCCTCTGGCTGATGTATCAAAACCTTTGACTGCTTTTGCCACTTCTGGTGGATTGTTTCATTACAATGTCATGTGTTTTGGTTTACGGAATGCTCCAGCGACATTTGTACGCACGATGCGTCGCGTTTTAGGTAATCGCACCGATCTCATTTCATATATGGACGATATTTGCATTTCTCATGATACTTGGGAACAGCATATCGCTGGGATACAGTCGTTGCTCCAAACTCTCAGAGTACATAACCTCACAGCTCGACCTTCCAAAGTCGAAATTGGGTTTACTGAGATTTCATTTCTGGGTCATAAAATTGGCCGACATACAATACAACCTGATGAGTCTACACTAAAAAGGGTACTGGATCTTGCCATACCAACTACTAAGAAACAAGTTCGTAGTTTGCTGGGACTCATAAACTTTTATCACAGGTTTATACCACGATTTTCCATTTTAACTTCTGTTCTATCTGCTCTGACAAAAAAGGGTATGCCTGACAAAATAATATGGAACAAAGAGTGTGACCATGCCTTACAGAACATCAAAACACAATTTTCAAAAAGTCCAATACTAAGACTACCAGACTTACGACGACCTTTTCTCGTGGTTACAGACGCATCTCTGAAAGGAATCGGGGGATGTTTAATGCAGACCTTTAATGGCGAGTGCCACCCGATATTCTACCTCAGCAGAAAACTTTCAGAGACATAATCCAGATATCCAATTGTGGAAAGGGAACTTTTGTCATTGGTATGGACATTACATAAACTACAGAAGTTCTTTGTGGGTACACATTTTAAATTATACACTGATCAAAAAGCCCTCACATATTTACAGACTTTTAAATCGACTAATGCACGTCTCACCCGATAGGCGCTACAAATGCAAGGGTATGATTTTGACGTTTTACCAATAGCAGGAAAGGACAATGTCCTAGCTGATACCCTCTCTAGAGTTATGTAATAACTCGAATACGGAAGTGGACAATAATTACTTATTTATTCATATTGTTATTACTGACATTTTTTTTTCTTTCTTTAAAATCTAGATATATACTATGTAATTGTTTGATAGGTAATCATAAGGCATTAGGGATAAGATGAATGATTTAATCTCGCTTCACATTATAATTGCCGGACTGAAAACTAAGTTTTCAGTTGTTCGAGGGGGGGGGGGTAATGTGGCGCTGGCTATTGCACGCCACACGCCAGAAAATAAATAGGATTTTGGTGCTGATGAGCGCTGCACGACAGTGATGTGTCGATATGTGTATTGCGCACATGACGTGAGCAGTGTGGAGGAAAAATGGACAGAGCGTGTTTTGACCCTGAATGGGCGGCTTGTGTGTGTGTTCTACCCAGTGGTAGAAACATGGGAAATGGTAAAAGAGAAGTGTCTTGAAACATATTAATGTTTATTAAATACAACTAAAGGTAGAAAGAGAAATGAGGTAATGTTTATATGGACCTACGGATTATAGAAGTTGCTGAATCTACCTTATTATGAATGCCGTGTAATGATGTACCGTCCATGTGAATAAATAATGGAATGTTACTAAAGTATTCAGCTGTTATATTGATCATTGTGTGGAATCTTCGAGTTATAGAAGTTATCGTTAATGAACTATTGTGGCTGTCCTGAACCTTGTGGGACTATGATATATAAACCTAGACACAGTGTGAAAACGAGCATAAACAATCAACTGAAGAACATAAACTTCTAACGCCACAGTTAGCTATTTCAGTTGGATTAATTAACTTTGGTGTAAGATAAAAGATGGCAGACTTGGCCAAATTCAGATCTGCTGCAGTGCAGACTGCAAAGGAAATGGGAATGGAGTGGCAAGTTCTGATTCAGTATGTGACTTCAGAATGTGATAAGTTTATTAAAAGGGAAGATAAGAGGTTAGCAGAAGAGAAAACGATTTCATTTAGAGTCTGAAAAGGATACTAGAAGATTACAATTAGCAGATAGGGAGGCTAAGAAGTTAGAGGCTGAGAAAGAATAAAAGAGACTGCAGTTAGAGGCTAAGAAGTTAGAGGCTAAGAAGGAGGAAAGAAGACAGGTTGCTGAAAGAGAAGCAGAGGACAAACAATTGCAAAGGGAGCACGAACTATGGCTAAAAGAATTGGAATTGCAAGGCCATGCTCCAGAGAATGGTAACAGCCCATCTACCTATGATGCTAGTGCAACTCAGGGAGCCTCTAACTTGGCAATGAACTTCCATTTAGACCCCTTTGTAGAAAAAGAGGATGACATTGAGTCCTTCCTCTCTAGATTTGAAAGACTAGCTACAAATTATGGTTTAGAGAGGGAAAAATGGAGTTTGAAATTATCCCAAGGGCTTAGGGGAACATCTTACGGAGTGTTCTCAAAGTTGAGCAGAGACGATCAGGAAGACTATGACATATTAAAACAGGCTCTTCTAGTTAAGTACGAGAAGAATGGGGAATTTTATAGGAAGAGATTTAGAAATGCAAAGCTCCTGTCTGGGGAGACCTACCACCAATTCTCTGCCAGGTTGGAAACCTACTTGGAGAAATGGACTGCTCTGGGGGAAAACCCAAGGTCTTAAGGAAATGATCATGATTGAGCAATTGAGAGAGTTCATGGCTCCAGACCTGAGAAAGTTTCTCATGGAACAAGGTGCAGAGAGGTTGGGTGAGGTGCTCAATATCGCTGAGAGGTATCAGGCAGCCCAGTCAGAAGTAGCTGGAGCAAAGAAGAAACAGGTAGAACATAATAAAGCCTCCCAAAACCCGAATAAATTTGACAGTAGAGATCAAGGAAACAAAGGTAAACCCAACTATGAAAGGCCAAGATTTGACTCTAGAGATAGAAACCCGCAATACAATGAAAGGAAACCCCACAGATCTGATGGCAAGTATTGTAAAATTTGCAAGCTAAATAACCATAATACAAAAGACTGTAGGAAGAAAAATAACCCTCCACCTTACGCTGCATGCCTTAAAACAGGAAATAAGGGACAGTAGGACAAGCCTGCTGGACAGCAGGAACTTATCATCCCCCTGTATGTGAAGAAGTAGTATGTAATGGGGCCACTATTAAGTGCCTTTATGATACTGGATTGGATTTTGACTCAGTCGTGAGTTCTCACCTGGTGCACCCTGATCAATATACCACAGAAACCGTGGAAATACAGACGCCAACCAAGGAAGTAGCAACTATGACACTTCCCATTGCAAGAATCAATGTGAAAACTCACTATGTGGAAGAAGTGATTAGAGCAGCAGTGATAAACGAACCAATCTACCCTCTGATATTGGGGTGTAGGTATGTCTTCTTGGGAAACCCCAAAAGACCAGTGATCATGGCAAAAGTACAGACCAGGTCACAATCAAGGAAGGAAGAAGAAAACCCAATAAATACTAATCCAGGGGAGATGAGGAAGGCACAGGCTGTGGATAGATCACTAAAGCCGTGTTAAAAAAAACTCCCGAAATGCCATACCTCTCCAAATAAAGGAGATTTTTATATGAAGAATAAACTAATGTATAGGAAGGCTGGAACTGGATCAAATGGTCATGGACAACTAGTTCTTCCCACTTCATATAGGGAAAAGGTGATGGAGTTAGGACATGCTATCCCCTTCAGTGGTCATATGGGGATCAGCGCCTTCGGACAGCGTATAGCCTGTCATTACTTCTGGCCAGGGATAACGGAAGATATAAAAAGATATGTCAAATCCTGCCCAGAATGCCAAAGGGTAGCTCCAAAGCATTGGACTGCACCTGCAACTTTAGGGGAGATGCCAATCATGGGAACCCCTTTTGAAAGGGTTGCAGTGGATATTGTGGGACCTGTCACACGTACCAAGAGGAGAAACAGTTACATTCTTACTCTGGTGGACACTAGCTCTATGTGGGGAGAGGCGGTAGCCTTGTCATCAATCGACTCGAAACATGTGGCAGAGGCATTACTTACAATATTCACGAGGTTAGGTTTTCCCCACCAAATCTTGACTGATAATGGATCACAGTTCAAGGGGAGACTAACTGAGGAAGTTTTCATGATATTCCAAGCCAAGCACTTTCACTGTAGTCCGTATCACCACCAAGGGAACGGGCAGGTCGAAAGATTTAACGGGACACTTATTTCCATCTTGCGAAAGCTGGCCCATGAAAAACCTGATACGTGGGATCAATACTTACCCGCGGCCCTGATTGATTACCGGGAAGTCCCACATAGTTCGACCGGAATGGCACTAGCAACACTGCTATTTGGCAGACCAATCAAAGGTCCATTGGAAGCCTTATTGAGGACGTGGACAGATGAGAAGGCAGAAGAGACTGTAACCTCGTCATATAGTATGTGAACGAGATGACCACTCGCTTAAAAACTGTCTGGAAACTTGCAAATTATAACCTAAGACAAGCCAGGAAGAAACATGCTGCATATTACAATACGAAAGCAAAGGATAGGGAATTTGCTGTGGGGGAGAAGGTGCTTCTTCTACTACCCGGCAGCAGCAACAAACTTCAGATCGGATGGCAAGGTCCTTATACAGTTCTAGAAAAGTTATCTAGAACTAACTACAAGATATATAAGAAAGGTAAGGAAAAAATCTATTACGTGAACCTCCTAAAGAAATATCATGACAGACAAATCCAGGAAGGGACACATTTAATGACCTTGGCCATAGCTACTGAGATGAAGAATGAACCTCTCACCTCTTTTGAATACCCCCTGAAATCCTGTGAAACTCCTGAACAGGTAAAGATCAGTAAACATTTGACAAAAGGTCAGAGGGAGAAGATTCAAAAGGTTCTGGAAAATCATACAGACGTGTTAACGGACAAACCGGGGCAGACAAACTTGTTGGAATATGACATGCAATTATTAGACCCAACACCCATCTGTATGAGAGCCTATACTATCCCGTTCGCAAAGGAGAAAGCTTTAAAAGAGGAGATAGCGTATCTGTTACAGGAAGGAATCATTTCTCACAGTGAATCTCCGTATAGCTCCAGTGTGGTATTGTTGAGGAAACCCTCTGGGGAACATAGACTGTGCATATATTACTGGAAACTGAATGCTGTCACAGAAAGTCAGGTGGATCCATTACATGATACTAACCAACTGTTTGCCAGACTGAATAAGGCAAAATATTTTTCTAAGGTAGATCTCAGTAAGGAAATTACCAGATTCCAGTGAAGCCTGAGATTAGACCTTATCTGGCTTTTAGCACCTCGGAAGGGCACTATGAGTTCAACGTGTTGCCGTTTGGTTTGAGAAATGCCCCGAGTGTGTTTTCCAAAAGTATGCGAAAATTGTTGGATCCCCTGAAAAACCCATGTATTACAAATTTCATGGATGATATCCTCATCGCTACGGAAACATTTGAAGAACACGTTAAATCTTTGAATATGCTATTTGATAGACTCAGAGAGGCAAACTTAACTGCTAGACCAACAAAATGTTGTATTGGATGCAAGGAATTAGAATTCTTGGGACATACTGTACATCAGGGTAGCATGATCCCTGACCCCAAGAACCTGGAAAAATTACAGAGAGCACCTAGACCACAGACTAAGAAGGATGTGCGATCCTTTGTGTCACTTTGTAGCTTTTACCAAAAGTACATTAAAAATTTTAACTCTGTATGTGCTCCTCTGACGGACTTAACTCGTAAAGGAAAACCAGATAGAATAGAATGGTCAGCAGAATGTGAGTTGGCATATAATGAGTTAAAGGAAAAACTCACCAGTAAGCCTATATTGAAATTACTTGATTTGAGTCAGGAATTCGTGGTAAGAACGGACGCTAGTAATATAGGATTAGGTGCCACATTGTTACAAAGGTCCTCTTCACCAGATGGGGAATTGAACCCAGTTGCGTATGCTAGCCAAAAGTTAAACAGAGCGGAACAAAATTACTCAACTATTGAAAAAGAATATTTGGCTTTAGTATGGGCAATCAAGAAATTCCAGATCTATTTGCATGGTAGACCATTCGTGGTACAAAGCGATCATCAGCCAATGGTATTTCTGACCCAGGCAAAACATGGTAATGCACGTTTGTTAAGGTGGTCGTTGCTCATTCAACCTTACTCGTTTACCATTGAATACATTCCTGGATCGCAGAACGTTGGGGCAGATTTTTCGAGTAGGCACCCTCTTGCAGAAACCCTGGATAATCAAAAAGCCTAGTTGAGTTAAATTGTTCGGGATTGTTAAAACGGATTATAAAGCTGCATTGGGATGCAGACTTTTAACAGGGGAGATATGTGATAAAATCACCCCTTTTTAACACCTCGCTCAATTTCCTCTATTCAACAAAAACCTAGTAACGTAAATTTTCCGCTATAACCCCACTAGTAGATTTGAAAAATCGTTGCGGACAAAGGTCACACTGTTACTAAGAATTGGACATAGTATTTGAATTTTGTTTTCTACTGTTATCTTTCAAAATGGTTACCACCCGCAAACGCATTCACCCCTCTTATTATTTAGAGACAGGTTGTAACTATAAATAGCTACAACATGTTTGAATTTTTTTTGCCCAAAGGCCGTCGCTGGTCCAAGATTTGAATTAATTAATGCCAAGCATACGATTAGGTATAAAATGGACAAATGGAAAATTCCTGGGGGACCTGGATTTCGCAGATGATTTAGAATTCTTAAGTTCAACACCCAGACAATCCCAAGAAGCAGTAAATAATTTGTGTCATCTTTCGTTTAAAATAGGTCTCCAAATAAATGCCTCTAAAACTAAAGTTATGAACTTTTCTAACGAGACCTTTAATATCATCCTGAACGGGGAAAAACTACAGAAAGTTGAAAGTTTCAATTATTTAGGCAGTAAAATGACTCAGGATGGTGACACAACAAGAGAAATTCATACTAGATTTGCTTGGCAGCTAGCGGCTTCAATAGATTATCTAACATTTGGAAATTACGATCATTGAATATACATACCAAGCTTCGTCTGTTTAATTCAAATGTTATCTCAGTGTTAACATACTGCTGTAAGAGTTGGAAAATAACAAAATCATTGGAGAACAAGCTGAATACATTCGAGAACAAATGTCTTAGAAAACTCATGAACATCAGTTGGAAAGAATTCAAGACTAATCGACAAATAAGAGAAGACTCTAGGCAGAAATATGTCTCCAACTATATAAGGAAAAGACGATGGTCATATATCGGTCATGTCCTACGAATGCAAAACAACAGAATACCATTGCAGGCACTCACTTGGGTTCCTGAGGGTAAGAGGAAAAAAGGAAGACCAAAAGAAACACTCAGAAGAACAATAATAAGAGAAGGAAGAACGTTGGGATTAAACAATGTGCAAGAGCTAAGAGGAGTGGCGTCACAACGTACAACCTGGAGAGCACTGGTTTCTGCCTTATGCGCCGTGTTTGGTGCTTAAAGAATTTATTATTATTATTATTATTAAGCATACGATTCCCCACCCGCAAACACACGCACTTTTTCTCTACCCGTCCCAATATTTAAAACGACCATTAGACAGTTTGGCAGCTGGCCAACTCGTTGTTTCGTTTCTACGAAAGGGCTAGAGAGATACAAAAAAAAAGGGGGGGGGGGGTGATTAACATGGAAAAAATCTAATCTAGCTTGAGCATTGTGAAACTGAAACTAACAAACCAATTGTGTGCAGGGCAGAGAAAGGGGCAAAGAAAACGTAGATAATGTGATGGATTCTATAGAAGGATAAATAAAAAGAAAGGACAGAAACAATAATATTGTTTATTAGAATACCATATTAATTCCTATAATATGTTATCTTGCTTTAGAGTAAAAGTATGTTGTTCTGAATAAAGAAAGAAGAAAAGTACAAAGATGAAAACTATGATAAAGAAGTAAATGAAAATATACTGGCTAGATAAAGGACAATTGTCCGGTTAATAATCACTTTCAATTTTTTAAAATAACTTTAATAATAACGGAGATATCGAAGAAAATAAAAATGGAAGACGGACAGACATACACAGTGGTAACCGCTCAACTTTGAAAATCTTCGGAGTTACATTTTAGGGGACGCGTTTTTGAACAGTCAAATTGGCTTAACTTGATTTCATTGGTTGAGGTTAGTCTATGAAGAAGAGGGGATAAAACGAACGTTTTGCTAAGCATAAGTGCCACTTGACAAAATAATTCCTACAAGAAGGGTTAAGAGCAGACACAGAGTAAAGTTGTAACCAATTGCCTTTGCAGTGTGGAAATTCGGCTATCTGAATTTGTGTCATTGATCGCTAGTTAACCTTATACTTGTGAAATATTTCATTGATTGTGGTAAGATGAACCATTTTATTAATGTATATATATTATTATTAATATGTAGAGACCAACCCAGATAGGGCGCCCACAAAATTTGGTTGTGCGACATTTGCCTTTGTGGAAGATTGCGACATACTTGGATCACAGGCATGCCTAAGTAGACTTATGAAGCAAATAAAAGTACATTGTGTTGGAAATGGATATATAAAATATTAAGACTGAAAGACCAGAAAGCCACTGGCAGTCTACTGCAGATCACATTGTTATAATAATTTTGAAAAATAAATAGAATGTCATACTACATGAGTTAACAACTCACTAGAGAGAAAAGAAAAGATTGTACCCCAGATGATGATACTGCCAATAACAGAGATTATAGTGACAGGGGCGTGGAAATCATGTGGGGAGAAGAAGATGCCCCCTGAGTATGAAGCAGTCACAAATAAAAATTAGGGACTGTAGCTAATTAGGTTAGCTCTTTTATCTGATCACAATGCATGTTTAATGATGTTTAATTGTTAGTGGTGGAGATACATAACTAGAGTACTTAGGGAAGATTGTTCCTCTTGTTGCAGGGTTGAATCATATATTACCCAGTGAGCCATAACCTGGAGCTGCAGAGTTCGAAGCACCATGCTGGGTGTTTGAATGTGAGATCTTATCTGCCTCCAGAGAACACTGTAGTGAACGAGTGTGTATTTACGAACAAGTCATCATCATCATCTCAACCCATAACCCGTCATGGGTCGTAGGGGTGCCATGGTGGAAGCATCAGCAGACAGGGTCCTCCACTGCTCTCTATTCTCAGCAATGCGTACAAGTGTGGAGAAACCGTGTCCTGCCCATTCTTTGATGTTATCAGCCCAGGATTTTCTTTGCCTTCCTCTTCTCCGTTTACCTTCGACTGTTCCCTGGAGGATCGTTTTCGAAAGGGAGTCATGACGAGTTACATACCCAAACCAGGCAAGCTTTCGACGTTTCACTATTGACAAAAGTGGTTCTTGATGGCCTGCATAGGTGTTTATCTTCTCTCTAACATAGACATTTGTTTTTGTGCTCTTTATAGCAAATGCGCAAAATTCTTCTATAACATTTATGCTCGAAAGCCTGAATCCTTCGCTCCGTATCTGCAGTGAGTGTCCAGCCCTCACACCCATACAAGAGAATAGATAATACAAGTGATTTGTATAATTTGATCTTCACAGGAAAACTGATGTTACTTTTCCAGATCACATTCAACCTTGTCATGGCAGCTGAGGCCATCTCAAGTCTTGTCTTGATTTCTTTATTTGATCTTCCATCACTACATATAGTGGACCCGAGATATTTAAAGGTGTTAACTTCTTCTAACGTTTGCCCATTTAACGTAATGTTGGTCGGAACATGTTTCTTATGGCTATTCACCAATATCTTGCTTTTTTCTATATTAATTTCCATCCCATATGTTCTTGTTACTTTCTCCAGTCTAGAGGTAAGGTCTTGAAGTTCTGATTCTGTTCCAGCTATCAGATCAATAGCATCAGCAAAACGTAGATTACACAGAGGTCGGCCTCCAATCGATATGGTTGATTTATAATCGTAGAGAGCCTCCTGCATAATATGTTCTAGATAAATGTTAAAGAGCACTGGTGACAGGGATACATCCCTGGCGAACTCCTACAGTTGTTTTGAAAAAATTCCTCCAATGTCATTGCTTGCAAAAACAGCACTGCTTGCGTCCTTGTATAGTGCTTCAATGATATCTATGATGTTGGTATCAAAATTGAATTTTCTCATTATTTGCAATAAGCCTTCATGCCAAGACTCGATCGAAGGCTTTTGTGAAATCGATGAAGTTATGGTATAAATCATGTTGATGCTGGAGATGTTTTTCG
>JAMPIV010018716.1:0-42860 GCA_024509875.1 Oreohelix idahoensis | reverse complement strand
ATAATTTGTTTCCTTTGCTTGGGCCACAAAGTTAGTTCGCTTGAGCCTGCCTTTTCCTAGCCTATTCATTCTTTGGAACATAGGGTGTCTTTCGAGTCTCTTAAATTTTTCCGTTTGTTGTAGGACTCTGCTGTCACGTCTGTCCTCCATTGACTGTAGCCCTGTAATGTTTTCCATATGGTTGATTTTTGTGGACTTTAGGGCCCCTGTTATAATACGTGCTGCTTGGTTTTGGAGTCTGTTTACTCTGTCGAAATTTGAATTTTCCGGCCGTCGACCAAGCTGTGATGCTATATTCAATAGCAGGTCTGACTCTGTCTATGTACAGCTTTTTGAGGATATTCTCATCAGCACCCCATGTGGTACCAGCTAACTTTTTCATGATGGCCATGCGAAGTTTTGCCCTTAGCTGTATTTTGGTTATCTGTGATTTCCACGTCATTCGGCGGTCTAGTGTGATTCGTCAGTATGTTGCTGTTTCATCTTCTCGTACTGTCTGCCCATTTAGTTGTAGCTTTGCTTGCTGTGGTTTGTTTGACAAGGTAAAAATAGTGTGTGTTGATTTTGAGCAACCACTTTATGGACCAACTTTCTAGGGCTAGCAGTGAATCCTGCAAGCGCACTCTTGCTGTGGTGGTGTATACTTCTGAAGTCCACATGGCGAGGTCATCAGCATAGAGGGAGTTGTGGACATTCTTGTGGATGTTTTCTGTTATATCATATATATATATATATATATATATATATATATATATATATATATATATATATATATATATATATATGGAAGAGTGTGGGGGAAAGGACCCCACCCTGTGGAACTACATGTTCCATTGTAGTCTTTTTGCTTAATTGTCCGTGCACCCGCACTCTAGCTGATCTGTTTGTCAGATAGTGACTGATCCAGCTATACATTCTTCCACAGACTCCATATTTCAGCATTTTAACTCTTAGCCCATCTTTCCAAACTTTATCAAATGCTTTCTCCATGTCTACCCAGACTGCTAGTGTGTGCTTTCCTTCTTGGAAAGCATCTTCGATTTCCTATGCAATGTAGGTGACTTGATCCTCTGTAGACCCATGTTGCCTGAAGCCTGCCTGTTGGTGCAGTAGAATTTGTTTTTCTTCGAGTTGCCAACTTAATCTGGTATTGATCATTCTCTCCATAAGCTTTCCCGCGCAGCTTAGAAGGCTGATGGGTCTGTAGCTGTTGGGGCCCATTCGGTCTTTGTCCTTTTTAAGGATTGGAACTAGTACTGCTTCTTTCCAGGCCTGTGGTACAATTCCACGCTTCCAGCTATAGTTCATAATCTTGAGGAGGGCTTTCTTGGCATTAGGCCCTAGCCCTTTAAGCATGTCATTTGTTACCCCGTCTTTTCCAGGTGACTGCTTAATGGATACAATGGCTGCCTCTAGCTCTCTCATGGTGAGATTTGCTGTCATGTGCTCTTCTGGAACTGTTGGTATAATTTGGTAAAGTTCTGGCTCTTTGATAGTTTCCTGTTTTCTGTCAGGTGGAACATTTATCTGGCTCTCATGTGAGAATTTTTGAGCAAAGACATTTCCTGCTTCTTTCTTTGTGAGTATTTTCTCATTTTGTTGTAGAGCTATTTCCTTATTTTTGCATTCCTCATCATTTAAGGCTTTGCCGAGCCTCCATAATTTTCTTCCATCTTTGTCGAGGTTAAGACTTTCTGTTTTTTTGATCCAGCTATTTTTGGCTGAACAGTTTAACGTTTTCCTGTATTTTGCAGAGATAGCTTTGTAGGCGATGTTTGCCTCAACTGTTGTGTCCTTTTCTGCTACATGTCTGGCCTCTGTTACCTGTTCTTCCAGTTCTTTGAGTTCTTCTGTCCAGTACGGCTTATAATCTTTTCTTGCCCCTCGTGGTATTGATTCTAGGGCAGCTTTCAGAACTGCTTTATTAAATCCGTCAGCTATTTCTCCAATTCTTTTGTTTTGGGTGTTTATCAAGCCACAGTATTCATCTGTTAGTGCTGAGAACCTGTTCCAGTTGGCATTTTTGTAGTTCCAGTGGGGTAATGGCTTATGGAAGTGGAGTATATGTTCCATATTAATCATTAGTTTAATCGGTTTGTGGTCACTGCATGCCAATTGGTTGAGCACAATGCGGTTGATGTCTCCTGTTGAGAAGGCAAGGTCGGGTGTTGAGGTTGATTGCCATCTTCTTGAGTAGAAGCAGGGTGTATCATCTGCTCTATTGATGAGTTGCAGATTTGAGTCAATCTCCTAGTCCTCTACCTCAATGCCACGGGTATCGGCCTGTGTGTAACCCCACCTTTCTGAATGGCTGTTGAAATCAGCAACAACCAATCAGTTGGTGCGCCTAATCTCCATTGTGGCTAGTGAAAGATCTCTATCTGGGGGGCATATAGGTTGTACACTCTAACGGTCTGGTCATCTATCGTGATGTCAGCTCCTATAATTTCTGCCTTACCATTTGTAGCAACAGAAAGCTCTCTGTTAGGCAAGGAGTTTCTAATTAACATGAGTACTCCTTCCTTGTTTCCCTCTCTATCAAGCCGGAAGGTTTCATATCCTCTTACAGAAAATCTATGGTTTGAGTTTAGGTGTGTTTCTTGAATGCAGGCTATGTCAATTTGTTCATCTTGTAATTTATTAGCGAGCGGTAGTTTCTTCTTTAGGACACCTTCTGCATTCCATTGGAGTATATTTATTTACTTATGTAAATTCTACAGGTTTCTTGATAAGTGGTTATATACAAGGCTGGCAATCTCAACATATGAAAATAGTATATGCATGAACCACTACTGCAAGAACTCGTGATTGTTTCTGACTAGTCGTGCGGGAAACCCGACAGCAGAGCGACTCCAGACTCCGATGGGAGTAGTGATGAGTAATGAATGATGATTACCTCTCATGTGCCTAAGGTGTAACATATTATCTTGTGAAGATTTATGTACCTATTTTAATTGTAATTCAGGCAAATAATTATTCACGCACCCCAGACGCAATTTCCTAAACACCCAGAAGGATATTAGTGAATTTTCATCATATTCCCTAAGTTACACTGTGTGCTCGGGAATTTAATTCATCTGAGAGGTTAACATTGGTGGGTGGAGCGCATTACAATGGGCCTGTTAGTTTGCGGCGAACAAATGTACTTAACTGGCATTTGTTTCTCTCTATTTGTCTAAAGTTCGTGGTTACAAGCCATCAGACAATTTGTGGTATTCACGCCGCTATTGTGAGGGAAAAGCATCCACCTTAACCGCCTTCAGTGGAAGAGAGTGTGGAGAAGGCTTCCGTCATCACGGAATTGATGAACCACAGCTGCAGGACTCATCTGGAGTTCAGTTTTTTTGGGGGGTCAAAGGCAACAGCAATACACGGACATTGATAGCGCTCCGATCCAACCTCTGTGAGGAAAAATTTAATTTACCTTTCACCCCCATTTAATCCTTATTTTAAATTGTTGAACTAATTGACTATTAAATTTGTTGTATGTTATTTTAAACTAAACAAATAATTGTTTATTTAGTCATTAGAAGTATGAAAGGAAACGTATGAGCAAGACTATTTAATACTTACTTATATATATATATATATATATATATATATATGAGAGAGCCTTTACTTATAAGAGATCATTCGTTGGATTACGCTAACTGGGGGCTTAACGGGCCAGAACCATTGCTTAAATCCTTCACAAAAGGCGACGGACCAGAAAAAATGCGTTAACAATTGTTCAGCCCAATGCAACATTGTTCGTGACTTCTGGAAATATCTTGTGAATTCTCCCTTAAGGTAGAAGTGTCATTAATCTTCTGTCTACATATCTGCCAATAGTAATCTTGCTCGCAGGTAGATACCTTGGAAGCCAATATTAGATACTTTTGAGTTTTGGTCTCTGTTGGACCACTAGTGCAAAGCAGGGTAGGCAATCCGTGTCAACACTTCTGGCTTCAATTAGTTCATGCCAAATCCTCCTGCCTTCAATTCATCATCTCATCTCAGCCCGTAACCCGTCATGGGTCGTAGGGGTGCCATGGTGGAAGCATCAGCAGACAGGGTCCTCCACTGCTCTCTATCCTCAGCAATGCGTACAAGTGTGGAAAAACCGTGCCCTGCCCATTCTTTGATGTTATCAGCCCAGGATTTTCTTTGCCTTCCTCTTCTCCGTTTACCTTCGACTGTTCCCTGGAGGATCGTTTTCGAAAGGGAGTCATGACGAGTTACATGCCCAAACCAGGCGAGCTTTCGACGTTTCACTACTGACAAAAGTGGTTCTTGGTGGCCTGCATAGGTGTTTATTTTCTCTCTAACATAGACATTTGTTTTGTGCTCTTTATAACAAATGCGCAAAATTCTTCTATAACATTTATTCTCGAAAGCCTGAATCCTTCGCTCCGTATCTGCAGTGAGTATCCAGCCCTCACACCCATACAAGAGAATAGATAATACAAGTGATTTGTATAATTTGATCTTCACAGGAAAACTGATGTTACTTTTACAGATCACATTCAGCCTTGTCATGGCAGCTGAGGCCATCTCAAGTCTTGTCTTGATTTCTTTACTTGATCTTCCATCACTGCATATAGTGGACCCCAGATATTTAAAGGTGTTAACTTCTTTTAACGTTTGCCCATTTAACGTAATGTTGGTCGGAATATGTTTCTTATGGCTATTCACCAATATCTTGCTTTTTTCTATATTAATTTCCATCCCATACGTGTTTGTTACTTTCTCCAGTCTAGAGGTGTCGTGAAACATTCTAAATCCACATATATAAATTAAAAGGTAAATGTAAAGCCTAACACATAAATTCAATAAAAAGAAAGAGAAATGGTAAAAGTACAGTGCTGTCACAATGGCGTACAAAAATCCCCCTTGTTTTCTACTTCGTCTGCAAATTGTAACGTTTCCACGTTGATAGTAAAGCCTATAGCAGCATACACGCGTTTCCACAAAACAATAAAACGTGTACTGCATTTCTAAGAAAACCTTGAGATACGCAAGCTGATTAATGACCTAAATTAATACTTCCATTAATTTCATTTTATACACTACGTTAACATAAACGGAAGGACAGATGGAATTAGGATAGAGAGAGTGAGGGCTGAAAGCAGGAACGCATGCAACACTAACACGCGTCTCGCGATTAAAATTAATGCCACCCCCAACGCGAAAGGCATGAAGCACTAACTTTTTTTCAGATGGACAGTGATAAAAAACACTACCCATACGAGAGTTAGGTTTAAAAACCTGAAAAATTCTTATTAGGAAACATGACATTATACTGGTTTACGTTTGAAAGCCTGACAGTACAGCAGACACCCTAAAGTTTGGAAGTGAGGAGGTGGTAACAGCACGACTATCCTAGAAGAAAATACATATTTTGAACGCAGCCACTTAGCTCCCTTAAAACTTATATATTTGGGTGCCTTAGGACTTGCTGACAAAGAATATGTTAAGTGTTACGCAAATAGTCTAGGAATTAACAAATTATAGCCAAAAGAAAATAGTGAGGGTGTCAGACAACACCAAATAATAATCGCACAGTGGCATGTTTTGAAACCATTTTACGGGAAATAGGCCACCATGTTAAATCCTATTTGATTGGATAGAAGTAAATGTAAGGCGAAACACGATTAGTCGGACTACAAATACTAATTTTTTGTTGTTAGGGGAAACGGTAGTAGGGGTACTTTTTTTGAAAAGCTGTGTAAACATGGCCCGATTGGTTAGACCCGCCAATATAGTCAATTAGGAGCGTCAGTTCAGTGCCACATTTTAAAATAAACTTACTAAGAAACAGTGCGTTGAGATCCAGATTATATTTTTTCTAAATAAAAGTCTGGGACAGAGGCAGATCGGAATTTGTGCCATTATTCATCGCCAGTCAACGTATTTGTTATCATTTCCATGAATTGTGGTAAGCTTGACATATTTGAGATCTTTTTAATGAAAAATTGAATGTGAATTGATAATTTATGTCTGTATATGTGTGTGGTTCAGTAGCAAACATGAGGCAAGGCCTAGATACTGCTCCAACCTGAACAGGACGTGTCGGAGAAAAGTAAAACTGCATGGAATTGCCAAACAGTACACTGACACCTATCTTATTGACTAGAAAGAACTAATGCTGGAATTGCAGAGGCGTAGTAACCATTAGGGAGGAGTATACTGGTGTAAATTGTTTCAGATGAAGCTAGCAGTTGGCCTACCGCTCTGAACTCAGTGTTTGTTATGTATTGTGTTCAGTGTGGAAATAGATTATAAATTAGATCTGAAGTAGGAGGTACAACCTTCTTGTTTCAGGGACTGTGGTCCTAAGTTATTGAAGCAGCACCTGGTCTGAGTTTTGCTGAATCCAGAGGCTGACAGCATACTCCTTGGTCCAGATAGCGACCAGTGAGGTGTCTCCAGAACACAGTGAAGCAATCGAGCAGAGGAGTCTTTTCCTGCCGCCATCACGAAAGATAAGCTTCTGTGGCCAGAGTAGCTCAACATTATGTGCCCCCCCCCCCCCCCCTCAAACATTGACATTATATTAAACACAGAGGGCCCATAAATTGTTTCAAAAGACAGGAACTGTGAACTTTTCCCAATACTATTTCCACGATAATCAAACACTTGAAGTCATGATGAAAAACAACAACCAAGCTTCAACAAGCCAGTATTACTTCATAGTACCACTTCACAAATTACACACATAGAATAATAATAATAAAATATGTCAATACAAAGATTATATTTATAAACTGTGTACATACTACTTGTAATTACATTTGATTGTGATTCCTGGTTCACTGTGTAGTTGAATCAGGATATCCATTATTGACAGGAATTATTACATATATATTTGAAACTTTACACTTGACTCATTTAAGATAGTCTTATAGAGTGTTATATGTGTGTGAGTGTCACAGTGTTGTAAAGTGTTGTGGAATAAATTAACTTGTTTATCTGTCTGTTGTTGTTGTGACTTACACTTCATCATTTTCATAACCCTAGACATTTAACGTAGTCATCACAATATTCCAGAATAATTCTGACTGAGGTATAAATGTGGTAGCAAGTAAGGTCATCTGTAATACACCACACTTATTAGATACAGATACCTTCACAGCTGATCTCAGTCAGTACACTAAGTCCCCTATAAATATTTATAACATCCCACTTTACCACAAGAGGTAAAGTCTTGAAGTTCTGATTCTATTCCAGCTATAAGATCGATATTATCAGCAAAACGTAGATTGCAAAGAGGTCGGCCTCCAATCGATATGGTTGTTTTATATAATCTAAGCCTTCATGCCAGACTCGATCGAAGGCTTTTGTGAAATCGATGAAGTTATGGTATAAATCGCGTTGATGCTGGAGATGTTTTTCGATCAGTAATCTAATATTGAAGATTTGTTCTGAGGTACTTCTTTTTGGTCTAAAGCCAGCCTGTACCTCGGACAAGATTTCTGTTTTATTCTGTTCAAAAGTATCCTTAACATCACCTTACTTGGATGACTAATAAGGCTAATGGTTCTGTAGTTCTTGCACATTTTTAGATTTCCTTTCTTTGGAAGCGGTATTACTAATGACTACGCCCACTCTTTTGGCCATTTTTTAGTACTCCATATCTTCTGGCAAATTGTTGTCATGATTTTTACTATATCTGGTCCTCCATATTTCAA
Organism: Oreohelix idahoensis; assembly: GCA_024509875.1. Taxonomy (NCBI): domain Eukaryota; kingdom Metazoa; phylum Mollusca; class Gastropoda; order Stylommatophora; family Oreohelicidae; genus Oreohelix; species Oreohelix idahoensis. The sequence goes on along the minus strand of JAMPIV010018716.1, from coordinate 35,190 downwards.
GAGCTCTGCTGGGATATTATCCACACCCGGTGACTTCCCTCCTTTCATCGAACATATAGCCTCTTCCACTTCTTCCCGTAATATTGCTGCATTTCCGATTTTCCTGTTTTCACACTTAATGTTGTTTAATATGCTATAGTCAGTGTCGAGTTTACAGTTATATAATGCTTTACAATATTCTGTCCACCTTCTCATTACAGCTGTTTTTTCATTGAGCAGAGCCCCATTGCTATCTTCTATGACAGTTACCCTGGGCTGTTGGGGTTTTGATAGTCTTCTTAATGTGTCAAAAGCTGCCTTGCTGTTACCTTTTATTAGCCCCGTATTAATGGACTCAATTGATCAGCTACCCATTTTTCTTTGGCCTGTTTCATTTTCTTTCTAATATTTTTATTCACCATACTGTATTGCCATGCTGCTTCAGGGACCTCTTTCTTAACCTTTTTCATTTCCCGCCGTGTATCACATAACTTCCGAATGTCATCTGTAACCCATGGTTTGTTTATTTTCTTTCTTTTACCAAGTATTTATGTTGCTGATTCAATGAGCACGTCTTTCATGTTCTTTGTGATTGAGTTGATATCATCCTCCAGAAAGTTGAGAGCTGCAAATTTTCCTCCAACAGTTGCCTCAAAGATTCCCGCGATTTCTGGATCTTTCAGTTTGTCTAAATAGAATCTTAACTGAGAACATCTGTTTTGATTATAATTCTTTTTGAGTTTAAGCTTGAGCGTCATCAATACCATGTCGTGATCACTACCAATGTCGGCGCCAGGAAAAGTCCTAGTCTTGGCTTTATTAATAATGGACTTGAATCTTTTGGATACAAGAATAAAATCAATTTGACCATGTATCTCAGTTCTCGGGGCATGCCACGTTGTTCTTCTTGATAACTTATGAGGAAATAGTTTATTTGCAAGGGTTAGTTTATAGTTGCTGGCAAATTCTAGTAGCCTTAGTCCTCGATCGTTGGTTTCTCCTGTCCCAAATTTCCCCACTGTGCCAGCCCACTGACCGTATGCATCTGGCCCTATTTTAGCATTCCAATCACCTAGCACGATGAGAAGATCTTTCTTTGGAATTTTCTTAATTGTTTCATCCAGATTTTCATAAAATGTATAATTTAGTCACTGAGTATTTTCAATTAGTTCATGCCAAATCCTCCTATGTGCCTTATCCGTTCACAATCTTTCTATGTCTTCTTTAAATGCCTATTTCCAGTTCTCTATTTAATGTGTTTATGGAACCCTCTCTATTTCTTTCCCCGTGTGATTCCAGAACAATGCCAGTCTTGTTAAATGTTTTGCTAGTTAACTCATGTGTCGTATTCTCTGCTGTTGTCTCTCCCTCACGGATTGTTCTTCTGGGGGTTTTTTTTCTGTTTCCTTATTAATTTTAATTTTTTTTTCTATACCATTTTGATTCTTGCTAACCTGCAGTCACCCGTGTAGGCAAATCTGTCTTCAATGTATATTAAATATTTATAAATTTTCAAACAACACCGCTTCAGAAACCTGAAGTGGAAAACAAAATTACAAACGTAATGCGGACGTCCAACAATAAAGTCAAAACTAAGACGCATATAGTAACGGTGGAGTACTCTATTGTCAGGATGTTTTCAACCGGAGATACTTGTACGCGCGTGCTGGGATCTTGATGTAGTATGTGGTTGTGGTTTGTTTGTACTTGATGGTACGTGAGTTGTTTTTTTTTAAATGTTTAAACGCAAGGCTTTACTGTCTCCTCTATGCGAATATTAATTACCTCTAATTAATTATTCCAAGAAAAGACAGAACCCAGGAAATTCATGGGAAATTCTGTGTTTTCAAACCAGAAATGTCATCTTGGCTTTTTGCGTTTTTTTTTTTTTTTTTTTTTTTTGCCGATTCGATCTGTTGACCAGTAAAGTTCATTTACTGAGTTTTTTATTCTTTACACAGCTTTTTTTTATGTGACTCAAAAGTCCAGATTTTCTGTTTGTGTTTGAATAAATATTTGCTAACATTATTTTATCAAGAAAGAGAATCGTCAATTCATTGTATTCGAATTTGTTAACATTATTTTTTCAAGAAAAAGAATCATCAACTCATTATATTCTAATTTGTTAGCATTATGTTATTAAGAAAGAGAAGCATCAACTCATTATATTCGAATTTGTTAACATTATTTTATTAAGAAAGAGAAGCATCAACTCATTATATTTGAATTTGTTAGCATTATTTTGTCAAGGAAGAGAAGCATCAATTCATTACATTCGTATTTGTTAACACTATTTTATCAAGGAAGAGAAGCATCAACTCATTATATTCCTACATTTCCTTCGTGAGAAATACATTTGAGCATTCGTAATTTTATATTTATAATCATCAATTTCCTTTGTGCTCCACAAAAAAGGAGCCACCCTTATTGCTGGTCTCCCCACGGGTAGCCTGTACCAAGAAGTCACGTGCTCTTGCAGCTGTAGTTTATGTTGTATATGATGAGGTTGCCAGCCCCGTGCCTGAGGGTTCCGCAGTGCTGTTCTTTCTTTATCTATTCAGACACCCCCCCCCCCCCCCCCCCCCCCCCCCCCCCCCCCCCCCCCCCCCCCGCGGGTTCCCTGCTCCATAGGGAATGAAAGAGAAAACTAATTAATGATCTCCTAGGAGTCAAGAAAGGTGCGTAGTCTGTTAGTTTTTATAAGACACATATGTATGGACAATTAATTGTGAAATGCCAAAACAAAGAAACGCAGAGTTGTTCCCAATGGTGACAGAGAAGACAAAGAAAGAATGTGACAGTTGCTCCCAGTTAGAAATATCGCAAGAGACGATAAAGCCGAGGCTGGACGTAGGTCTGGCAAACTCTTCATATAAAACTAATTGGTGCAGAAATCACTGCTTCAAAAAGGTTTGCCTTGGCCGTGTCCTGTACCATTTTCTCATAGCCTTTTTTGTATTATTCATCGTTGATTCCTGTTTGTGAATGTAGCTGAACAAATGTAGCCACCATACGCCCCGTCTCTCTATTGTAGTGTCCAATTTTTAATTTGACTCGAATACCATTGTAATGGTTTTTTTATTTTTTTTTTTATTTTCTGTTATCAGTTTAACAGCAGCCACCTTCATTATTTACAAATACTGAACTTCTTTGTCATAAGTATTCCACATGCTGGGTCAATTAAAAATGTGACCCCCTACATCTAACAGAGTTAACGAGTGAAAAAAAGGACATCCCTTCACCCATTCCAAATATGAAAAGTAACACCATTCGCTTTGGAATGTGCTGAAAAAATGCTGAATCCATATTAGAACATTTCTTAATGACATTGAAGAGACATTATGCATATATCCAAGAATTTAAAATTACTGGTAAATGTCACAGCGGGGAGAACGCTTGTTGCCGAAAGTACGAACAGAAACTCATTTACACAAGCAGCCAACAAATAAGTCAACAAGATATTTAATTGTTTCTCGGGAAACTGATTTTACTGGAACATATTGTGTTTTCCGTTTAAGGTCGAACTGACCTCATATTGTGCATTACAGCAATTCATCATCATCTTCCTGTTCAGCTCCTTATGGGGCATGGAGACACCACTGTAGATGGTCGCTTTACAGGAAGCCTGCACCTAGCATGCGCATGGTTTCTGTAGCAAAACATTTTACATGATGAGGCTGCTAGCTTCATTCACAACCTTATTTTAGTCGCCTTGTAGGAATTTCATGAGGCTGCTAGCTTCACTGACAACCTTATCTTAGTCGCCTGGTAGGACATGCATGAGGTTATAGTACTCCTTTTCCGCCTTTGTCTCCTAAGAGCCCCTATAGAACTACGCGGGTAATATATTATCTACCAAAAGTATCAAGCTAATAACAAAACAGTTTTTTTTTTAATTTCTTCTCTTTCTTTACGGGGCCTTGCATCAAAGCACGTAATGTAATTTTGCGATGGTTTTTTATATAGCTGCCAGCTCTTTAATTCTTTGACTCCGCAATTATTTTCCACTCTGTGCCGTAATTTTAATTCGTGATAGACTAAAAACAACGCTCAGAGCGTTGTTTTGGCACGGGTGTCAAATCTGACCAACGCTCTGAGCGTTGTTTCGGAGTCAAAGAGTTAAGGAGTCTTGTATTAGTCTCTTCTTATACCACGTCTGAGTAGGCAGTACTTCTATTCTCTGCCTCTTCAGAGAACTTCAGAAACCACGGGAGTTAACAAATCAGCAAGTGAACGAACAAAAGGAATTTTAAAATGCGAAATCATCCAAACAACTGAAAAATAACACGTCTAATCAACAACTTATTAATGATGTTAAAAAGTACCATCAATTTTCATGATTATGAAATTTTAAAACAATATGACATCTTAAAACAATTTGAAATCTTAAACCAATATGACATCTCAGAGCAATATGACATCTTAAAACAATATAAAATCTTAAAACAGTATGACATCTTAATAAATATAAAGTTAAAACAATATAAAATCTGAACTCAATTTAAGATCTTCAAAAACATGAGATCTTAAAAATATATAAATTCTTAAAACAATATGAAATCTTACAACAATTCAATTCATTCAATCAATACCCTTTAGCTCCCCAAGGAGCATAGGCCTTCGACAAACACATGCCAAGTCTTCCTGTCAGGTGCCATCCGCACAAGTTCTTTCCATGTTTTCCTCATCGTTTTCACCTCCGTATCCTCTCTTCTCCGTGTGTTATTTTGGTCTACCTCTGCCTCTCTTTCCCTGTGGATTCCAGAACAAAGACTGCCTTGTAATACTATCAACAGGTCTCCTCAATGTGTGTCCTATCCATCGCCAGCGTCTTCTTCTCAACTCTTGTTCCACTGACACTTGTCTAGTTCTTGTCATCAATTCCACATTTGTGACTTTGTCATACCATTTCAGTCCTTCTATTCTGCGCAAGCACCCGTTTATAAAAGTCCACAGCTTCTTGGCCGTTGTTTTTGTTGTTCTCCATGTCTCAGAGCCATACAATAGGACTGACTTGACATTTGAGTTGAAGATTCTTATTTTCGTGTTGGACTTGATTTCTCTTGTTCTCCATATGTTTCCCTGTGCAATAAAAGCTCCTCTTGCTCTTTGTATTCTTATTTTGATTTCATTGTCTGTCCCTCCAACTTTGTTTATATTGCTGCCAAGATGTGTGTACGATTCTACATCCTTTAATGGTGTTTCTTAAACTTTTTTTTTTGTTAACCAGCGGCACTTGGGCTTTCAGCCCTTTGGACCAATGACATGTCACTGTGAGGCTGGGGAGCCTGTGGACTTTCCTTCCAACCCGGTCAGGAGCTCAGCTCCTTCCCATTCACAGAGGTTTATCTCAGGAGCCGTTCTGGTTATTCAGTCAAAATCCCGTTCAATGACACTTCTTCAAATGCACACACCCGGGCTTGAACATTGAACACCTGATCGCTAGCGCAATGTGGTAACCATTACACCAGCGCGGCTCCCGTTTCTTCAACTTCAACCTTGTTATCATTTCCTGCATTTATTCTCATAATCTTTGTCTTTTCCCTGTGTATTTTCAGGCCCACTTGTTGTGACCTCTCATCGAAAATTTTCATTTTCTCTTGCATCTGATTATGGTTATGGGACAGAAGTGCCAAGTCATCTGCAAAATCCAGATCATCAAGCCGGTTAGTCAGATTCCACTAGATTCCATTTCTGTTGTGTGATGTCGATGTTGTCATAACCAAATCTATTGCTAGTAAGAAAAGAAATAGAGACAAGAGGATCCCTGTCTCACTCCCGTTCTAATCCTAAACAGTTCTGTAAGTTGTCCTTCATGAAGAACTCTGCATCTCATGTCTGCTTAGGTCTTTCTTATTAAGTTAATGATCTTCATGGGAACTCCATAATGCCTCATCAATTTCCAAAGTGATTCTGAAAACAATATTATACCTCAATATATTATTACATCTTAAAACAATATGACAACTTAAAACAATATGAAATCTTAAAACAATAAGACATCTTAAAACAATAATACGTACATCTTAAAACAATATGACATCTTAAAACAATATTTTTACAAAATGAAATGAAGTAATGTACGCCTGACTGGGACAAAATGAAATGAAGTAATGTACGCCTGACTGGGACAAAATGAAATGAAGTAATGTACGCCTGACTGAAACAGAAGGGAAAGAAAACCTGCCAACGTTTTTCCCCCACGTGATTGTTAGGGACAAGTGAAAAATGCGAAGTCGATGGCACGTCCCATATATAGAGGAAATGTTTGGCAGGTCGTTAGCTGCTATGTTAAATACATCTGACATTGACGATTACAATACATATAGTAACCTAAAATAATCATTTTTCTTGAATCAGTTGCCCTAGATTTCCCGTTAGAGAAGGAAGCATACAGTCTGTATCTTTTTATTTGGGGGAAATATGTATCCTTCCTTAACTGATAATTAAGTGGAAAAAATACACTCAACAGAGGTCCGAATTACAATAACCAGTTAGAATAACCAGTTAGAATAACCCACAGAGAATAACCCACAGAACTAAGTTGATCTGAACTGATAGCTGACTTTCCCTGTTTGTCCGCATTCTTTTAGAGAAAATCTACCATCGGATGAAGAATATGCGTATGTACGCTTGTACTTCAAGTTTGATGATCAACTGAATTGTTTTTCACGAAAAAATCAAATTAGTGATCGTGAACTTACTGTATGGGACCCCAAGATGCAGCAATAGTGAATGCAGTCAGCGACCCATAGCTGTACTGCTTGCATCAGGACCAGCGAACCTGAGCTGGTCAAGACCGCACTCCACCTCCACGTGGTGGTCCTGGAAACAGGCTGCATCACTGCAGTCTGGCTGAGCGAGTGTGGATCGCAATGGGAAGGCAAACCCGGTCCTAAAAAATGCCGTGCAGAAGTCGGATGTGTCGACCGAAAGGTGCAGATATCACAGCTAGGCGTAAACAGACACAACGCAACCACCGTCCTTTTCAGGACGAACGAGGAAGAAGAAGAAGAAGAACTTACTGTATGGAATATTTGAATGAGACGCACAATTTCTACCACTGTTCTAATCACAAGAGATAATTGACAAGAACTACTATTAGCAACTAATGCAGAATTAAATGAAGAAGAGTTATTTTTTTAATAAAGTAACGGAACACTGACAATTTTTTATTAAAGTAACGGAACACTGACAATTTTTTAATAAAGTAACGGAGCACTGACAATTTTTTAAGACTAAAATAGTTTTATTAACTCAAGTGGGGCAGCTATGCCTGTTGTCACAATTTCTCTTCTTACTGTCTACAGATTAGATTATGAAAACAGTGGCATCAACAAACGAATGGAATTAAAGGAACTTCGACTAAACAGGTCGACGATATAACTTTTGTCGATGGCTTGACTTTTCTATCCCATAGTCATAACCGGATGCAAGATAAAATAAAAATATTTGATGAAGCGTCACATCACTTTGGTCTTATAAAATACATAGTTAAACGACAATGATTATAAGAATAAACGCAGCAAATGATACAAAGATTACACTTGAAGAAGCCCCATTAGAAGATTTGTAATCTTACATGTATCGTAGTGTAAGCACAGTAGGAGATAATGATGGCGTTATTAAAATAAGAATAAAGAAGGTAAGACCAGCTTTCATTACATTGACTAGTATTTGGATATCAATATAAATAATTCCAACATAAAACATTTGTATTTTCAACTCACGTTCCTATCCTATTGTAGCGCTCTGAAACATGGAGAACAAACAATCAAAAATGACAATCAAGAAGGTACATACTTTCATGAATGCTGACATTGAATCTCAGGATTTAAATAATAAGACAAAATCACTCATGTGGAACTGATGACAAGAACCAGACAAGTGTCGGTGAAAAAAAAGATTAAGAAGAAAACACTGGCGCTAATTAGGAAGCACTGTTGACAACATTACAAGGTAGGACTTATTCTGTAATCCCAAGTGTAAGAGAGATACAGTGTGGGCAACACAAAAAAAAATTGAAAACATAACTAGATACATAAAGGAAAGAGAGGAAAGGTCATTGAACGGACGGCACAAGACAAGAGAACTTGGTATGATTTTGTTGCATGCTTGTGCATTCTTCGCGGAGCTGGGGGGGGGGGGGGTATGAATGTTTAAACATACAAAGGACAAAGCAATTTAACACGTTCCAACTACAAGGCCTTCGTCACAGACACAGTCCCTAGTGAGGCGTACGTGATCTACCGTTTATCTTAGCCTTACCGCAGTCTTCCTCATTTTCTGTCCACACCAATGTTTACAGTAATTTATCACGTGACAACTTTTTGCTACGGTGTTCTCAGAAATACAACCGAAATAGTTCAGTCTACATCCAATATTTTCTCGTAATATTTCTGAGAACTGTGGTGGTGGTGCCATTTTTTAGATTATTAGTGCAGGCATTACATTAACGGAAACCATTTATCACGCCTTTAGCGTGTCGACGCTAGTTGAGAATTCTGCTACATTCGTCTTTTGTTCTGGAAGGTGAGAACAAAAACAGTGATCGTTGTTGGGGGTAGGGAGGGGGGGGGGGAGAAATCTTGTAGATTTCTTCCCAAATTCCCGCTGGTGTTTTCAATGTTTTCGTACCTCCTCCAAAACACCACTACCTCAAATTAACGTGGCTTTATGTCTACGGCAGCCGCGGTAGCGCAGAATTAGTGCACTGGCTTCCTAGCTAGACCACAAACGGCTCCGGGGTCGACCCAGCCTCATGAATTGGGCACCAGAGCAACTCTGGGAAGGTTAAGGCGGCCGGCGTGATGCTGACTACATCACCCCTAGTGTGCCGATGGTCAAGAAAATATTGGCCTAACACCATATTCTCAATATGCCTCAATGTCTGTGTAACGATATCCTTTTTATGTCTACGTTTGAAACATCAGACGTGTTGGCTCGTTTAGTTCACAAGGCTGATATATAGTAGACTTCCATCTTCAAAGTAACGGTGACCAACTAAGCAACCGTTAGGAGCCGCAACACTTTACTTTACTTGCTTTTTTTCTTCCATTATTGCCGTGAAGAGTCGTGGGGAGCCGAAGTTTGCGTTCCCAAGCCAAGTGTGTCGCGTTGGCTGCTGTGAGCCCGTGTTGTTGTAGGATGTCTGTGATGTTGTTGTAGGATGTCTGTGATGTTGTTGTAGGATGTCTGGGATGTTGTTGTAGGCTGTGATGTTGTTGTAGGATGTCTGTGATGTTGTTGTAGGATGTATGTGATGTTGTTGTAGGATGTCTGTGATGTTGTTGTAGGATGTCTGTGATGTTGTTGTAGGATGTCTGTGATGTTGTTGTAGGATGTCTGTGATGTTGTTGTAGGATGTCTGTGATGTTGTTGTAGGATGTCTGTGATGTTGTTGTAGGATGTCTGTGATGTTGTTGTAGGATGTCTGTGATGTTGTTGTAGGATGTCTGTGATGTTGTTGTAGGATGTCTGTGATGTTGTCTATCCATCTGTCTCTTGGTCTTCCCCGTGTTCTGAACCCAGATCTTCTACTGTTGTAGGCGAGCAGTGGTGATTTATCAGGCTCCATTCTGATGAGATGGCCAAACCACTTGAGGAGCCGCAATACTGAAGAACATTTGGAAAAAGCCATCCATATATTATGCTAATAATTATGTATCAAAATTTAAAATATAAATAAGAACTCTTTTCAGAGTTAATGCTGCTGGGATCTCGCCGTTCTAGTAATATTTTTTAAAGATCTCTATAGTAAAAATATAAAATGATCATTTATGAACAGTTTTCAGTGTTACTCGGTAATTTTTTACAATTTCAGGTACGTAATGAAACCTGCACCACTTGAGCGTGCCAGCATCCGCATGCGGGTCTCGCGCCGCACTATGGTCACCCTGGTTCTACAGTTTAGTTCTACAGTTTAGTTCTACAGTTTAGTTCTATAGTTTAGTTCTACAGTTTAGTTCTATAGTTTAGTTCTATAGTTTAGTTCTATAGTTTAGTTCTACAGTTTAGTTCTATAGTTTAGTTCTACAGTTTAGTTCTATAGTTTAGTTCTATAGTTTAGTTCTACAGTTTAGTTCTATAGTTTAGTTCTACAGTTTAGTTCTATAGTTTAGTTCTATAGTTTAGTTCTATAGTATAGTTCTACAGTTTAGTTCTATAGTTTAGTTCTCTAGTTTAGTTCTATAGTTTAGTTCTATAGTTTAGTTCTACAGTTTAGTTCTATAGTTTAGTTCTATAGCTTAGTTTAGTTCTTAGTTTTCTATTCTATAGTTTAGTTTAGTTCTACAGTTTAGTTCTACAGTTTAGGTCTACAGTTGAGTTCTACAATTTAGTTCTACAGTTTAGTTCTATAGTTTAGTTCTACAATTTAGCTCTATAGTTTAGTTCTATAGTTTAGCTCTACAGTTTAGTTCTATAGTTTAGTTCTACAGTTTACTTCTACAGTTTAGTTCTATAGTTTAGTTCTATAGTTTAGTTCTACAGTTTAGTTCTACAGTTTAGTTCTATAGTTTAGTTCTATAGTTTAGTTCTATAGTTTAGTTCTATAGTTTAGTTCTACAGTTTAGTTCTACAGTTTAGTTCTATAGTTTAGTTCTTTAGTTTAGTTCTACAGTTTAGTTCTACAGTTTAGTTCTACAGTTTAGTTCTATAGTTTAGTTCTACAGTTTAGTTCTATAGTTTAGTTCTACAATTTAGCTCTATAGTTTAGTTCTATAGTTTAGCTCTACAGTTTAGTTCTATAGTTTAGTTCTACAGTTTAGTTCTATAGTTTAGTTCTATAGATTAGTTCTACAGTTTAGTTCTATAGTTTAGTTCTATAGTTTCGTTCTACAGTTCAGTTCTATAGTTTAGTTCTACAGTTTAGTTCTACAGTTTAGTTCTATAGTTTAGTTCTACAGTTTAGTTCTACAGTTTAGTTCTATAGTTTAGTTCTACAGTTTAGTTCTACAGTTTAGTTCTGCAGTTTAGTTCTACAATTTAGTTCTACAGTTTAGTTCTATAGTTTAGTTCTATAGTTTAGTTCTATAGTTTAGTTCTATTGTTTAGATCTACAGTTTAGTTCTACAGTTTAGTTCTATAGTTTAGTTCTATAGTTTAGTTCTACAGTTTAGTTCTACAGTTTAGTTCTACAGTTTAGTTCTACAGTTTAGTTCTACAATTTAGTTCTACAGTTTAGTTCAATAGTTTAGTTCTACAATTTAGTTCTACAGTTTAGTTCTATAGTTTAGTTCTACAATTTAGTTCTATAGTTTAGTTCTACAGTTTAGTTCTACAATTTAGTTCTATAGTTTAGTTCTATAGTTTAGTTCTACAATTTAGCTCTATAGTTTAGCTCTACAGTTTAATTCTATAGTTTAGTTCTACAGTTTAGTTCTTGTCGTGAAACGAAGTGTAACCCACTACTTTGTTAATCACTATGTCGAGATACAGATTTGCTTCAACCAATCAACTTGCACCGTTCACCAGTCTCTGAGACAGAATAAATTATACTGTTCACGCAGTTCACGCAAGATGGCGGCTAAAAACTGAATAAAATTAGGCTGTATGAGCAAAAGACGAAACCGGAGGAAACCAATCAACTTGCTCCGCCAGGAACCAACCGAAAGCTTTCCTTACGTATTTACCTGCCTATATATTCGGGCGGAATTTTATGCTAAACACGCAACACCAAAAACGAAGCCAGACTGACCGACTGAAGAGGAAGAACCTGTCACTTTGATTTAGTGCTTACCTGAGGGCATCGACCTGCAACCTACTTCACTAAGTCGCATCAAAACCTGGCCAGTTTAAAATCTTAGGAGGGTAAATATATTTGCGATAACCTTTAGAAAAATAGGCCTTCAGCAGGTATATAATGTTGGTATTTGTTGTGTGTCATTATACTACCTACACCTGTATATATTTAATATATTTTGGGTTCACTATGAATGTATATGATTGATATAGACAAAGACTAATAGGGCTCATACCTCAATCTATTGTCTCCTATAACTCAATCTATTGTCTCACACGACTTCAATCTATTATCTCAAACCAACTGCAAATATAACCATAACAGTCCTTGTTAGGACTCAATCTATTGTCAGTCTATAACTTCAATCTATTGTCTCAGATAAGACCAACTGCAATATAACCAAAACAGTCCTTGTCAGGACTCAATCTATTGTCGCATCTAACTCCAATCTATTGTCTCCTATAACTCCCACCTGATATATCACCAAACAGTCCTCGTCTCATATACTCCTATCATAAGAACATAACAATATTATTAGGATATATGTTACCAGCTAGTATAGCACTTGTCAGAGAGGGCGTGGTATATTATAGGGGGAAGGACATTGTTGTATCACACCTAGGTGTACATATTATTGGATTTATTCATGTATTGTTTTATATTATGGGATGTATTCATGTATTAAATGTATTCATGTATTGAATCTATATTATTGAATGTATCCATGTATTAGTTTATCAGAAAGAATGTTTTGCAAGTAGACACCTGTCTTGTCTCGCTATTGCTAAATCATACTGAGCCATGTTGTCATTCATCCCACATGCAGACACTGAGACACGCTCATATCATATACAATAGAAATAGGTGGGCTTGAGGACAGAAATTAGCCCCTATTTTTGCTTTGTTACAGGTTTATTTGTGTCCTAAAAACCTGAGGTCGTATGTTCGAGTCAATCCCGCTGCCTGGAACTTCGCAGGAGCATAGAAATTGTACAGAAGCTACATCTTTAGTCCCCCTCAGCCTTGGGTGGGCTAAAGTAACGAGCCTCAGCAGGAGTTGTGTGAACAAAACTACGGAGAACAGAACTGTTTTAAGAGATGAGTACACATTCGTACCATTTCTGTCAGCATTGTGAGCATAGAAACTGTCAGTGATGAGAAAGTGACTTAGCACAGCAAGAGACAAAAATAACAGCATAGCTGATAAATGTTATATCCTTAATTAACAGCACAGCTGATATAATTTTTGTTCCTATAAGTGGAAAACTTGTTGTCTATATAAATATAAATATTTGTAAAATATATGTAAACTTACAAATTCATTACGTTCCATTTTTTTCAACATTCACCCTTCAGCACAAGAGTAGATAGTGTATATACTAAATAAAATATAAGGAAATTGTATTTTGAACGACTTGTCAATTTTATCATTGTTAAGTAAAAATCTGTTTCCTTGTTTTGTTTAATATCACAGTTAGTTACACAGCGGAGGTGGCACTTTATGTCGGTCTCCTCTCTACTATTGTTTCGAGATCAGATCATTCACAGCCGTAACTAATTTGTGATACCAGTAGTCCTCTCAGACACTGGGACTTCACCATTTTCTGCAGAAATTCTATTTTCTGTAATTTTCAGTACTATACTGATCCTACAGCCAAATAAAACCTCTCGCCACACTGGGGGCTCGTTCCTGGGATATTTCTGTATATCTTGAGCCATACTTAGTCTATTCATCTATCTACACTCTATCTTGTGCCACCCATAGATAACATAAGAAATATATTTTTTTGTTAAAAGAAAAAAAAAATATTCTATAATAGGATTTTTTTATATTTTCTTAGGAGGAGTACCATTTAGTACTCAGTAAATAGGTGATGCTCACAAAGTTGCACGGAAATTTTTTGTTCATTTAAATTAATTAAGTTTAATTACAATAATTTGGTTATAGTAGATATACATACCCTATCTAAGTAACGCCATGGCTGATCTAGTGAAGTTCAGGACTGCGATCATGCAGATGGGTAAGGAATTAAACATGACAGGTGATGCTCTCACTCAGTATGTCACAACAGAAGTGGACAAACACATGGATAGGGAAGAAAGAAAGTTGCAATTAGAGACTGAAGCAAGGAAATTAGAGGCTGATAGAGAAGCAACGAAATTAGAGGCTGAAGAAAGGCGGTTGCAAGCGGAAGCTGAGAGAGAAGCCAAAAGACTGGAAGCTGAGAGAGAAGCCAAAAGACTGGAAGCTGAGAGAGAAGACAAAAGACTGGAAGCTCAGAGAGAAGACAAAAGACTGGAAGCTGAAAGAGAAACTAAAAGGTTAGAAGCTGAAAAGGTTAGAAGGAAATTACAAGCAGAGAGAGACCATCAGTTGAGATTAAAAGAGCTTGAAATTCAGGCAAATACTGGCAATAATGGTGGTAGCTCACCTCACTCTGAGAGTAGCTCCAGCCAGAGCACCTCAAGTGGGGCCATGAATTTTCATCTGGACCCATTTGTTGAGAAAGAAGACGCCATCGAGTCGTACCTGGATAGATACGAAAGATTAGCCACTACCTATGGCTTAGTGAAAGAAAAATGGAGTCTTAAACTATCTCAGGGATTGAGAGGTGTGGCCTACGATATGTATTTGAAGCTCTCAAGAGATGACCAGGAAGATTATGAAATCCTGAAGCAGGCACTGCTTGTGAGATATGAAAAGAACTCAGAATCATATAGAAAGAAATTCCGAACAGCTAAACTTCTTCCAGGAGAAAACTATCACCAATTCTCTGCTAGACTGGAAACCTATTTGGAAAAATGGAGTAGTTTAGGAAAGTGTCAGGATCTGAAAGAAATGATAATGATGGAGCAAGTGAAAGAGTCCATGCCTCAAGAAATGAGGAAGTTTATCATGGAACAAGGAGCAGAGAGATTGGAAGATATTGTAACTGTTGCTGAGAGATATCAAGCAGCTCAGGCAGAATTATTAGGAAATAAGAAGAAGCAGGTGAAAACTTCAAATCATCACAAAACTATACCAAATATGAACAAAAGGACCATACCACAAGGAACAAACAAAGATTTGACCAAAAGGACAAAAACCCTCTAAGATCGGATAAGACACCTTACCGGAAGGAAGGAAAGTGGTGTAAAACTTGTCTAATGAGTAACCACAATACTGCAGACTGCAGAAGGAACAACCCTCCTTATTACGCTGCGTGTCTCACAACAGGGAACAAGGGAAGGAAGGAAATGGCAGTAAGTCAGAAGGACTTCCATCATCCCCCTGTCTGTGAGGAAGTGACATGTAATGGCACTAAAATTCAGTGCTTATATGATTCAGGTTTGGAATTCGACTCAGTCGTGAGTGCAACCCTAGTGCACCCTGACCAACTTACCACAGAAACAGTGGACATACAAGGGGCAATGCAGGGAACCGGCACCATGACACTTCCCATAGCAAGGATCAACGTGAGAACTCGCTATGTAGAAGGAGTGATAAGAGCAGCAGTAAGTGATGATCCTATATACCCGCTGGTAATAGGATGTAAATATGTCTTTTTGGGTGACCCAATAAAACCTGTTGTCATGGCAGCAAACCATACCAGGTCGAGCACCAAAAAGGAGGAGGGAGATCCAATAAACATTCATCGTACAAAGATGAAAAAGGCTCAAACAGCAGACAGCACATTGAAGCCTTGTTTTGGCAAATTGCCAAAGGCCCATAACCCTCCAGAGAAAGGAGACTACTATATGGAAAATGGCCTACTCTACAGACAAGCTGGAAAAGGACCTAAAGGGCATGGACAGCTGGTAGTGCCAAAATTCTATAGGGAGGAAATTATGGAGCAAGAGCATGCTACATCAGGCAGTGGTCACAGAGGAAAAGGGGCCACTGGTCAAAATATAGCATTGCGATATTACTGGCCAGGAATAATTGAAGACATAAGTCGGTATATAAAATCCTGTTCAGAATGTAACCAGGTAACCTCATTCAGAAGCGTAGACCAGTTACAGGACCTAGGGAAGCATTGTTGCGGACGTAGGCCCACAAAGAAGATACACAAGAGAAAACAACAGGTAGATGCAGTGATAAAGAGAAAACAAAATCACAACAAGTCTACTGTTACACCAGTAACCATGGCAACTCTCCGTATTGTACAGAGAGGGGACGAGAGACATCCCACCCCGACAAGATATTTGTCGGAACACCATGGCCTGGATCATTTGGAAAATTTGGTTAGTCAGCAACCAATATTAAAAAAGCTGCAGAAACAAACCCGAACCATAGGAGGTAGGAACCAGGGCTGTACCAAACAGTTGATGGAGACAGGCCCCACTTCAGTATACTGCCCCTTACAATAGAAATAGGTGTGGGTCCGGCAACGTTGTTGTATTGCCGTCCCCATACACAGTCCACTGGAAGCATTGCTGCGGACATGGACTGAACAATAGCAAGCACAAACACTCAAGGATGAGATTGACTATCTCTTAAAAGAGAATTATTTCAAAGTCTGAATCTCCCTATAGCTCAAGTGTGGTGCTATTAAGGAAGCCTAGTGGTGAACACAGGTTATTCTTTGACTACCGGAAGCTTAATGCGATCACAGAATCTCAGGTGGACCCATTACCTGACACCAACCAGCTGTTCTCTACACTGAGTAAGGCTAGGTATTTATCGAAGGTAGATCTAAGCAAGGGATACTACCAAATACCAGTGAAACCAGAAGTTAGGAAAATGCTGGCATTCAGTACATCAGACGGACACTACGAGTTTAATGTACTACCCTTTGGGCTGAAAAATGCTCCAAGTATCTTTTCAAGAATGATGAGGAAATTATTGGAACCTCTACAAAATCCCCATATCACTAACTTTATGGATGACATTCTTGTTGCAACAAACACATTTGAAGAGCATATAGTAGCGCTCTCCATGTTGTTTGACAGACTGAGAGAAACTGGATTGACTGCACGTCCAACCAAGTGCTATATCGGTTGTAAGGAGTTGGAATTCCTAGGTCACACTATTTCTACAGGTCATATGTCTCCTGACCCAAAGAATATAGAGAAGCTAAAGAAGGCACCCAGACCTCAAACGAAGAAAGATGTGAGATCATTCGTGTCATTATGTGGGTTCTATCAGAAGTACATACCCCACTTTAACTCTCTGTGTGCACCATTAACTAACTTAACTAAGAAAGGACAGCCTGACAAAATCCAATGGAATGCTGATTGTGAAAAAGCTTACACAGAGCTAAAAGAAAAACTCACCAGCAAACCCATCCTTACACTACCCGATATCACACAGGAATTTGTATTAAGGACGGACGCTAGCAGTATAGGGATTGGTGCAACTCTCTTGCAGAAATCAAAAGCCCAGCCGGAGGAACTTTTACCAGTCGCCTACGCCAGTAGGAAGCTGAATGCAGCTGAGTTGAACTACTCGACCATAGAGAAAGAATGTTTAGCTCTAATTTGGTCCATCAACAAATTTTCACCTTATCTGTATGGGACACACTTCATTGTCCAAAGCGATCACCAACCTTTAACATTCTTGGCTGCATCTAAAAAGCTAAATTCGAGATTGTTAAGGTGGAGTCTGCTTCTGGCGCCTTATTCCTTTACCGTGAATTACATTCCGGGAAGAGACAATGTAGGAGCTGATTTTTTAAGTCGACACCCTAGTACTCTGGAAGGACAGACGCAAAAGGATTAACCACAGCAGGGGTTTACACGTCAGCTATGACAAGTCACAGCTAGGAAAGGAGGGGGCTATGTCGTGAAACGAAGTGTAACCCACTACTTTGTTAATCACTATGTCGAGATACAGATTTGCTTCAACCAATCAACTTGCACCGTTCACCAGTCTCTGAGACAGAATAAATTATACTGTTCACGCAGTTCACGCAAGATGGCGGCTAAAAACTGAATAAAATTAGGCTGTATGAGCAAAAGACGAAACCGGAGGAAACCAATCAACTTGCTCCGCCAGGAACCAACCGAAAGCTTTCCTTACGTATTTACCTGCCTATATATTCGGGCGGAATTTTATGCTAAACACGCAACACCAAAAACGAAGCCAGACTGACCGACTGAAGAGGAAGAACCTGTCACTTTGATTTAGTGCTTACCTGAGGGCATCGACCTGCAACCTACTTCACTAATTCGCATCAAAACCTGGCCAGTTTAAAATCTTAGGAGGGTAAATATATTTGCGATAACCTTTAGAAAAATAGGCCTTCAGCAGGTATATAATGTTGGTATTTGTTGTGTGTCATTATACTACCTACACCTGTATATATTTAATATATTTTGGGTTCACTATGAATGTATATGATTGATATAGACAAAGACTAATAGGGCTCATACCTCAATCTATTGTCTCCTATAACTCAATCTATTGTCTCACACGACTTCAATCTATTATCTCAAACCAACTGCAAATATAACCATAACAGTCCTTGTTAGGACTCAATCTATTGTCAGTCTATAACTTCAATAACTTCAATCTATTGTCTCAGATAAGACCAACTGCAATATAACCAAAACAGTCCTTGTCAGGACTCAATCTATTGTCGCATCTAACTCCAATCTATTGTCTCCTATAACTCCCACCTGATATATCACCAAACAGTCCTCGTCTCATATACTCCTATCATAAGAACATAACAATATTATTAGGATATATGTTACCAGCTAGTATAGCACTTGTCAGAGAGGGCGTGGTATATTATAGGGGGAAGGACATTGTTGTATCACACCTAGGTGTACATATTATTGGATTTATTCATGTATTGATTTATATTATGGGATGTATTCATGTATTAAATGTATTCATGTATTGAATCTATATTATTGAATGTATCCATGTATTAGTTTATCAGAAAGAATGTTTTGCAAGTAGACACCTGTCTTGTCTCGCTATTGCTAAATCATACTGAGCCATGTTGTCATTCATCCCACATGCAGACACTGAGACACGCTCATATCATATACAATAGAAATAGGTGGGCTTGAGGACAGAAATTAGCCCCTATTTTTGCTTTGTTACAGGTTTATTTGTGTCCTAAAAACCTGAGGTCGTATGTTCGAGTCAATCCCGCTGCCTGGAACTTCGCAGGAGCATAGAGATTGTACAGAAGCTACATCTTTAGTCCCCCTCAGCCTTGGGTGGGCTAAAGTAACGAGCCTCAGCAGGAGTTGTGTGAACAAAACTACGGAGAACAGAACTGTTTTAAGAGATGAGTACACATTCGTACCATTTCTGTCAGCATTGTGAGCATAGAAACTGTCAGTGATGAGAAAGTGACTTAGCACAGCAAGAGACAAAAATAACAGCATAGCTGATAAATGTTATATTCTTAATTAACAGCACAGCTGATATAATTTTTGTTCCTATAAGTGGAAAACTTGTTGTCTATATAAATATAAATATTTGTAAAATATATGTAAACTTACAAATTCATTACGTTCCATTTTTTTCAACATTCACCCTTCAGCACAAGAGTAGATAGTGTATATACTAAATAAAATATAAGGAAATTGTATTTTGAACGACTTGTCAATTTTATCATTGTTAAGTAAAAATCTGTTTCCTTGTTTTGTTTAATATCACAGTTAGTTACACAGCGGAGGTGGCACTTTATGTCGGTCTCCTCTCTACTATTGTTTCGAGATCAGATCATTCACAGCCGTAACTAATTTGTGATACCAGTAGTCCTCTCAGACACTGGGACTTCACCATTTTCTGCAGAAATTCTATTTTCTGTAATTTTCAGTACTATACTGATCCTACAGCCAAATAAAACCTCTCGCCACATTTCTACAGTTTAGTTCTATAGTTTAGTTCTATAGTTTAGTTCTACAGTTTAGTTCTACAGTTTAGTTCTATAGTTTAGTTCTACAGTTTAGTTCTATAGTTTAGTTCTACAGTTTAGTTCTATAGTTTAGTTCTATAGTTTAGTTCTACAGTTTAGTTCTACAGTTTAGTTCTACAGTTTAGTTCTACAATTTAGTTCTACAGTTTAGTTCTATAGTTTAGTTCTACAATTTAGCTCTATAGTTTAGTTCTATAGTTTAGCTCTACAGTTTAGTTCTATAGTTTAGTTCTATAGTTTAGTTCTATAGTTTAGTTCTATAGTTTAGTTCTACAGTTTAGTTCTATAGTTTAGTTCTACAGTTTAGTTCTACAGTTTAGTTCTATAGTTTAGTTCTATAGTTTAGTTCTATAGTTTAGTTCTACAGTTTAGTTCTATAGTTTAGTTCTATAGTTTAGTTCTACAGTTTAGTTCTATAGTTTAGTTCTACAGTTTAGTTCTATAGTTTAGTTCTACAGTTTAGTTCTATAGTTTAGTTCTACAGTTTAGTTCTACAATTTAGTTCTTCAGTTTAGTTCTACAATTTAGTTCTACAGTTTAGTTCTATAGTTTAGTTCTACAATTTAGCTCTTTAGTTTAGTTCTATAGTTTAGCTCTACAGTTTAGTTCTATAGTTTAGTTCTACAGTTTAGTTCTATAGTTTAGTTCTATAGTTTAGTTCTACACAATGAGCCAGAAGAAGAATAGAACTTCTGCTCTATCAAGCATGTCGTGTAAGGCAACTAACAGGAGGTTGTGCTTGGGGCTGTAAACAAATTGATACAGAAACCATAGCAACAAGTGCATGTGAATGTTTTGTGCAATCTTCTTGCAAGGGTGCCTAGCTGTAGTTGTGGCTCAATGCTCCATAGGGAACGAAACAGAAAATAATAATGAACAAGGTACGTTAGCTAGGACATATTCATTGTTACATATTACATTTATTTCCAAGTCAGTATCTACGTCATTTAAATTATTTACTTTAGTTGATTTATCATATTTTTCATTGAAGTTTTTTTTTCGGTTTAATGTTTCCATTGGATGGGGTAGTCTGTCCCATGCCAACCTGCCTTAGTCACCTTCTAAGACATGCGTGGGAGGGTACTTCGGCGCTTTTCCTTTTCCCCTTTTGGGACCTGTTAACACGCGGGAGTTACAAGCAGGTTTTCGACAAAACAGATCCTGTACAGACCAAATAGCCACATTTAGACTATAGCTGAACATAGTTTGGCCCTGAACTCATCACTTTTCATTCGCCCGGCAGTAACCTATGGTAACCAGCTGACGTTACAGGAGACAGTAAAATTGCTGCCCGTTATTAAATCGTGATTTCAACAGACGGATCTCACGCTGAGATGTACTGCTTATGTGACACGGCATATTGCATAATAGAATGGCAGTAGTTCTCTTTACTTTAGCGTTTTTCTTTTTCATATAAATTAGTTGGATAGGGTGAAGAAATAATAACCTGTGGTACAAATTGTTACAGGTATGGGATTTGTGGGCTATGACAAGATAAGGTATGTGACAGAGAATCATTCTGGGAACTGATGAAACATAATGGAATCCCCCTCAAAATCATTAACCTAATAAAGGCAACAAGAAGACATGGATTTCATAATTATTCATGATGGACAACTTGCAGAAACATTTGAGCTAGGAACTGACCTGCAGCACTGATACCACGTGTCACTATTGTACAATTTTTAAATTACCTTCAGTCGAGATCAGAAACTTTCAAATGGCCATTTCGGCTTCTAACCAGTGCCATTTCAGTTTAAATATTCTATTCAGCCACGTCCTTTCAAGCCTTTTCTATAATATTTAGAATCCCTCAAACTTTCCCTGGTACACGCATGAATTCCCGTATCGTGCCAAAATGAAGCCAGAAGGTTGAATTCTCTGCTGTTTCTATTCTCGTTTAAGATTTTCTGTATGCTGTCGCTCTTAAAATTCGTTCAGTTCTGTTGGTAAATTAATTCACATGTTAAATAGGATCCCTTGCTGCCTTCACTTTCTCCCAGTGTATTAGCTAAACTGAAGGAACCAAATTCATTAAACAAAAAAACCAAAAAAAAAGGTCATCTTTCTGGGGAAAAAAAGGTTAAATATGAGAAATTTTTTTCAAAATACCGTTACATTCAGGACATAAAGGTTTTCTGAGAAACAAGTCAGTGGGGCCCATAGTACTTGCTATAATTTCGTGTCACGTGGTAACTGCGACTGAAGTTACGGATTGAGCCACTGTCGTGACAGTTTTCACCACACACATTTTTAACGTTTATAAAAGACTTTAAGATGTTAACATAGAATGAACGAAAGTTTATGTAACGTGCATTATTGTCTATGTTTGGACATTTGACACACGATCATCCAACATTTCTGTGGCAAATATTTGTAAGCGGGTCACTATTTCAATAAAACACTGGGCATTTAAACACAGTACAATACAGACAAAACTCAAATGAAGCAAGAAAAATAACAATAGACAAAACTCAAATGAAGCGAGATAAATAACAAAATATATTTTTAAAAATATCACAGTAGCTATCTGTTGACGATGATTGTGCAGTTCTTGTTGATGGTGAATGTGTATTATATCGCCAAGAACATCATAGACAGTCATGGACAGAAAATTTAACAGCAGGGATTTGGAGCAGTCGTATTTGTGTTCCGCTCGGCTCCTGTATTGATAGGGACTGCTTCAGCTCCGCTTCGCGCTCCCATTCAAATTTATTTGTATTTATCAGTTTAAAAAATAATGCAAATGTAACTGTGGAAAAGAAATTATATTCAATAATTTTAGGAACGAATGTCTGTAAACTAGTCATTAAATCGTTCTTATATTCATAATTTATTCTGTTTAAAATTATTGCTGCAATCAAATCGTCTTTCACAGCAAGGCGAAAATAATTTAAAATTAACTATAAAGCCCAAAACAATCGCCTTATTTTAGCTAATATATAAATTAAAACATAATATAGTATGGAATTAGTTTTACAAATTAAAGAATACATAAAACACGGAACGTTTCGGGATTCACCATTCCTGAGCCACAGTCACAAACAGGTGACACAGATAAATATAGGCAGTTTAAAATGAATGAATAAAGGCAACGGACACTGTAAATAAGTGCGAATCCAGAAATTTTCTAATAGAGCTATTTACCTGAGATAATCATTTTTCTAATAGAGTCATTTACCTGAGATAATCATTTTTGAGCTATTTACCCGAGGTAATCATTTTTCTAATAGAGTCATTGTTACAGTATATGATATTAACGCCGTCTGCTAAAGGTTACCAGACGTGCAATTTTAAAGGTTAAGACATTTAATATATTGCGATAGATGTTTCAATTACTGAACGCTTCATACACGATCGATTATGACGTGTATAGCGTTGTTTAGGACACAGTCGGTAACTAAGAAACGTGACCCTTTGTTACTTGACCGCCAAGCTGAATAGCTGCGTTTTTCTAACCTTCCAGTTCAATGGCATGATATAGCCATTTATATGTGTATTTTTGATGGACCAGGGTCAGTCCTAGAACTCTATATGAGAGGGAAATATATGGAGGTTAGTATTTAACTAGAATTCTCAGAAGGAGAAGAATAATCGTCAAATTCGTATGAATATATTCAGACTCGCAGTCTCACTGTCGGCAGGTAGCCATGTCTATCTGCTCGTGCATATAGCTGTGACGTTCTGACGACAATACTGCATTGTATCCTCATAACGGACATTGACACATAACCAGCAGTCTACGTTGTTGATTAATTTATGCATTACTTATATGGACTTACGCTCTACCCCTATTGGAATTGATCATCATGTATGTATCACTGTGAATAAATGTATGGACTCAATGAACCGACTTATCACGTCAATGGAATTACAAGTTCAATATAATTGCAACGTTCAAATGTTTGCCCACACGTTTTTCTACCCCACCCCGCATTCGCGTAAAGCAACACCAATTGACACGATGAAAATCTTGAATGAAACCATATAAGAACTCAACTAACATGGCCAGAATTTATAACCACTTTATTGACATTATATGGAACATTGTTGTCAAATTGAATGTTCCAGAATAATCATTGTTACTGTGTTCGAATAAAGTCATTTACCTGAGATAATCTGTGCTACTGTTTTCTAATAAAGTCATTTACCTGAGATAATCATTGTACTGTTTTCTAATAGAGTCATTTACCTGAGATAATCATCGAGATAATCATTGTTACTGTGTTCGAATAAAGTCATTTACCTGAGATAATCTGTGTTACTGTTTTCTAATAGAGTCATTTACCTCAGGTAATCATTGTTACTGTTTTCTAATAGTCATTTACCTGAGATACTTACTTAGTCGTTCCCCTTCTACCGTGAGGTGTAGAGGTTTGGAAAAGAGAGCGCCAGACTATCCTATCGGCTGTCTTCCTCCTGGCCTGGTTCCATTCTAGTCCTCGGTCCTTCAAAGATTGCCAAATGTTGTCCTCCCAGCGGACTCTGGGTCGTCCTGGGGGTCTGGATCCCTGGCTCTTTGTTTCCCATGCTTGTCGTGGTAGCCGATCTTCTCCCATTCTGCAGACATGGCCAAACCATCTTAGTTGGGACTGTTCTACTTGAGTCTGCAGGGGGTAGGATTTTAGGCCTTGGCGTATCGTCTGGTTGCGGACCATGTCTCTTCTTGTTACTTCAACCACCTTCCTCAGATACCTCATTTCTGAGGTTTGGATCTGGCTTTTATGGGTTGTAGTCATTGCCCATGACTCGCATCCATATGTCAAGACTGGGACATAGGTGGAGCGGTATACAGCCATCTTCGTTTTCTTACCAACCTCTCTCTTGCTGAGGAATCCTCGATTTATGGCCTGACAAAGTCTCCCAGCTGCTGCTTTTCGAGTGGCCAAACTCTTCTTTGACATTTACCTGAGATAATCATTGTTACTGTTTTCTAATAGAGTCATTTACCTGAGATAATCATCGAGATAATCATTGTTACTGTGTTCTACTAGAGTCATTTATCTGAGATAATAATTGTTACTGTTTTCTAAAAGAGTCATTTACCTGAGATAATCATTGTTATTTTTTTCTAATAGTCATTTACCTGAGATAATCATTGTTATTGTTTTCTAATAGAGTCATTTACCTGAGATAATCATGGTTACTGTATTGATACCGAAGCAGTTTCCGTATGTCTCGAAGTAAATACACAGAACACTGAAACTATTACAAGTGTAAGCGACTTCACATTTAAAACGTTTCGTGTATTCAGCCCCCCCCCCCCCCCCCCCCCCCCCCCCCCCCCCTCCCCCCCCTCTTTCCCCCTCCCTTCTGGTCTACCTCTGGCTCCCTTACCATAGGGATCCCAGAACAAGGTCTGTCTTGTAATGCTGTCATCCCGTTTCCTAAATATGTGCCCTATCCAACGCCAGCGTCTTTTCCTCATCTCTTGTCCCTCTGGTACTTGTCTGGTTCTTGTCATCAGTTCCACATTTGTGACCTTTTCATCAGTTCCACATTAGTGATCTTGTGGTCAGTTCCACATTAGTGACTGTTATAATTAAAATTCATTACAATTATGTATGTACCTTTTATTATAGTAAGCTCGACAGGTCTCCATTTCTGATATAATTTAATACGGAATTACTCAATAATAAAGGAAGTGTCGTCATACTGATATGGTGTGGAAGCAGACGCGAATTTGAAGCAGAAGTTTGGTGATCGTCTGCTAGAAGGAGATGAAGGGTGTGTTTTAATGTGAGCGGACGCATGTGTGTGAACTCCTGCAATCTACTGTGTTTTCCCTGCGTTGTACCATCACTAGGGCATCAAGATACTATATTGAGGTGTTCCTAGTTGTCACGTAGGTCTTTATGTCATTAAATTACCTACATCTTCTTCCTATTCTCTCACCCTAATCCTTTCATTGATATTCTTTCCATACTTGTTTTTCCTGTATTTTTTTGCATCACTCGGTTGCGAAAAATATTTTCTTCAGTATTTTTAAACTTTACCTGTTTCTTTCTCAAAACTGAGAATCGCGCTAGGACGATATTACGTAGATGTCAGGGCTGCAGGGCGTCAGAAGGCGTGATAAGTCGGTTCGCTGAACATTGGACGTAGCAAATCGTCTACATTCTCACCGAGCGCGCGAGCTTCTTCTCGGCATAAGTCCCGGTGAGGTGTGATACTTTACATCTGCACCGGTCAGTATCCAGACATTTGTCTGGAAAATCCCAAACTGACACGGCGCTCACTGTGGGCCATGGTCAGCTGTAGTGTGAAAACTGCCCTGCATTGGAGTCAGGCTGTCTGGGATTTGAAACTGACACGCGTACATCGTGGTCAGTAGGTGACAGTTACGACACGCGTTAAGCGGACGTAAATGTTGGGAGTAGGGGAGATAATTTCGCTTGGCGAAATAAGTTTGGGCCCTTTGTCTGATTTTAAGATATTGGCCCGAGTTTGAAACTTTAATTTCATTCTCACTCATAGACTCACAGTAGATAGGTTGCTCGTAAACAGAATAGCTGTTAGCAAAGTATCTCAGTTTGTTTTCGGCAATTTGTCGAACTTCTAGACTTCCAGAAATATTTTCAGCATTTTATTCTTAAGTTGTGCGACTACCTGTAATTCTGTGGTTGAGGTAATTAATATGATAGATATATAGATTTTGTGAGTGTTAAAGTGTTAAATCGCTTAATTCATTTTAATCTATTTCTTTAGCGCAGAAGAGAAATAAAGTGGTAGGCTATTATATTTTCTAGGGAAGCATTCAGTGGAAAGCAGAATAAAATTAAAATCTCTAGCTTATAACGGCAAGAGTAGCTATTTATGAATTTAATTTAACTGCTAATACTCAGTCGAGTGTATTTTTCTAAACTAACGTATAAACTCTAGAATCGAGCCTCATGAATGGTGACGGAATACGCACGTGTTCCTAATTCATGAGGATTGCTGATTTTTAAATATAACTTACGTCACGGGAAATTTAAATGATAAGCAAAGCTCTCTGCTTGCAAGTTTAAATGTAAGTTATAACCAGTACATATTCTGTTTATTTATATATATGTGTTATTTTTCCTCCACACAGTGAAAGTTTTGGGGGTGACCCTAACTTTACCAGCACCTAGTAGTAGTTTCCATACTTGTGAAGAAATAGACAGTCCCTATTTTGAACCACGTGGGTTTCTTAAGTACCACTGGTCTAACAGTGCATATGAAACCCGAGTTAGCCAGAAATACCAATATCCCATAACGGGTTTTTCAAAGACTGTAATGATAAAATACTGGACCTTGGAGCCAGATCTTAATTTCTTCTAGAAAACTCTACGTAATCTTTCTGCCTGGTGGCGCGAAATACTTCAAGTATTAACTAACATTTCCCGACTAGATATATATATTTTTTGTGGACAAATCTGTGGTGTGACTAAAGTGAATCCTATACTGAGGGAAGGCACCGACCTGACATTCATCATTTCTAGAAACCTACGCTATTGACACTGTGCTCTGCTAACTCCCGCGCCTGGAATAATTGTTAGGTGACTTAATCAGACATTTGAACAAGTTTGCGCTCGCAAGTCGTCGTTCCCCGAGCCTCCGAGGTAAATACGTCTTTTGGAACTGGGGACTTCTTGGCAGAAGACTGCATTTTTTTGAGTCTGTGTGAAAATCTAAAATCAGTGTGTTCCAAGAGGCAGCGAGCCAAGTCGTGAGTACATGTATGAGAGGCCATGGCGGAATGAATGAGTGTACACTGGTTTGAGTGATATTTTCACTATTATATCTTTGACATCCTGTTGCTGTCCTATTTGTTTTTCAATCTGCATAATTTGTTGCTAAGGCTAGAGTTCTTGTGTTTTTGTCTTAGGTTAAATCAGATTTTTTTCAAACTCTGTGCATATAATTACGAGATAAAACAAAGAAAAACTCTTAGACTCAAACCCTATGTATCTGTGACTCGGGCGCCATCATCTGTTCTCTTAACGGGGGCGGGCTAAACCTAGAGTTAACACTATAACGGGGCTATCATCCTTGCAACATTTCCTTGAATTTTTATGACTATGTGTATATGTATTTTCCTTGATGTACTTTCTTTGATGTTGTGAGCCGATTTTTCCTGATATTAAAATCGCTCTTGAACTTAATAATCGTGTTTGGTCAGCTCGTTCTAGATAATATATATATCATTGTTATAGTTTTCCCACGTCTGTGTGTTTACCTGTCGTCACGTGTATGTGCGTGCCTGTGAGTGATAGAAATATACGTAATATGTATATTGGTGTAGTCTGTCTGACGCTGTAACAACTGTTGTAGAAGATAGGTGAGAGAGAGAAGAATTCTTTTCGCTTTCAGAGACAGCCACTATATCCAAATCTATCATCTCACGTGTGTGGAAATTCTATTACCTTTCACTAACTCTCACTGAGTCTACCACCTATTCAAACCTATACAGAAGGGACCAAACCTAGTCTTAATTCTCCTATCAAAAATCTACGACAAATGGTCGCTCGTTACCGGGAATTGAACCCAAAATCCTAAGGCGATACGACAAATGGGTTCTCGTCCGTAGGATTTTTGAACTTAGAATAGGAAGACGAGTACGACAAATGTGGACTCGTCTATCTGGACTTTGAACTTAAGATTCTGTATTCTGATATAGAGTAAGAGTGTGATGTCTTGTGACTGTGTATCTTTTAAAATATATTTCCCCCTGTACTCTCGATCTGTTTACGGGCGTGCTGACCACACAAACTAATAAGTTTTTTTTCCACAGCATCTTTAAATAATATACATTTTGGTTACAGGTTGATTTTGTCGGGATATATGTTAACTGCTGATTGTAATACTAAATGCTGGTAAAGTGGTGAGTGTATAACATTCACTGGGTACTGAGGCAGAACGGCGTTTGAACTAAGTTAAGGAGTGTGTTTCGGACTTTTTGTCCAGATTAATTCCCTCCCTTACCCGATCTGACTTCAGGGGCGAACTTATAGTGGATTTTTTTTTTTAAATTAAGGGATTATTTTTCTCTTTAATTTTTGCAATATTCTTTTGCTTTTCCACTGTAGCAACTTATTTTTCAGTTGTAATCTTAACTACCATTTAGTTGGCGTAGTCGTGTTTTGCATTAAGTGCTTTATTGCCGATAATAGCAGCGATAGTTAGAGTTTATTTTGGAGGAGGTATCCCAGGGTTAAGGATATCATCTTTTGATTTTTGGTAATTTTTTTTTCTCGTAAGTGGTAGGAACCAGTGTATCCTTTTTCCTATTTTCGTTCTCCACTAGTCTCAGTCACTGACATAATATGGCCGAGAGGGCAAAGCTTAGACAACTTCTCAGGGACGAAGCGAGAGAGGAGGGACTGGAAGGAGAAGAAGCGAAAGCTTTTGTCAGGGACGAACTTGAGAGATATGATGCGGAGAGGAAAGAAGAAGAACTAAAGAGGAAAGAAGAAGCAGCGGAGAGGAAAGAAGCGGAAGACCGGCTATTACAGCAGAAGAAGATGGAACGACGGAAATGGACAAATTCGCAGGATGCAGCATGAGGAAAGGGAAAAAGAGAGAAGAGAGACAGCATGAGCTGGCGCTTAAGACTCTAGAGTTCCAAAGCCGTGGTGCTGCCTCTACCTCCAGCAGTGGAGAGTCTTCTCCTCATTCTTCCTTAACTGACCCTGCTAACACTCAATCTCTTCAACTAAATGCTATGTCTTTCACTCTTGAATCTTTTCCTTGTCCAAATGAGAAGATTGACACATGGCTAGAAAAATTTGAGAAAATTGCAACTCTGTACGGGTTAGAGAGGTCGCGTTGGAATATGAAACTTTCCCAGGCCCTAAAAAGGTTCTGCTTATGATGTTTATTCTAAGCTGGAAAGTAGCCAACAAGACGACTACGATGTGTTGAAGAAAGCGTTACTGGAGCGCTTTGAAATGAACGCTCGCAAGTTTTTGCAACTGTTTCGCAACAGCCGGAAAGAGAATTCTGAAACTTTTCACCAGTTCTCATCTCGTCTTAAGGGATATCTAACAAAGTGCCTTGAGCTTTCGCAGCTCCCCTCTACCTATGAAGGTCTTGAGGAACTTGTTCTAACTGAACAAATAAAGAACACTTTGTCTGCTGATACCCGGAGATTTCTCGCTGAGCAGGGGGCAGAAAAACTTGAAGACATTTTGGAAAAGTCTGAGCGTTATCACAATGCGCTGGCTGAACTACCGGCCACAAAGCGGAAACCGACAGAGGAGCATTTTCGAAAACATACCTAGAGCAATCTTCTCAGGCTTCTAACCTAAATAACCACAGAGAAACTGGACCTCAAAACCCCCCTCCTGAAAAATCCAAGTTCTACAAGAACAAGTACCCCAACCACCCCAAACAGTCTGATCAACCCGACCGCCCTACATGGCAGCGTAGCCAGAAAGGACAAGGTGGCAAAGGGAGAACCCCCGAGCACGGGACATATGATCAGACCGAGCACACTGAGCCAAAACGCATCGGATGCTTATTGACAGTCTCGCAAGGCGGAATTATTGACAGTGATTCCCAACCTGTTGGGGATAGACCCTCAACGCGAGGTATTGTTATTTTGAACGGTTCTCAAACTTCTTGCTTATTTGACACGGGGCTTTCTTACGATTGCATTGTTGCCAGAAAGCTGGTTAAACCCGGTCAAGAGACAGGAGAGACCGTCAAACTTTGTGGAGTTCGTAAGAGTGATGCACCTACAGCGCTTCCCATCGCATTGGTGGAGATACACTCTGACTTTGTCAGAGGTGTGATCAAAGCGGCTGTTATGGATGATCCCATCTACCCAGTCATACTTGGCGGGAGATACGTGTGTATTGGGAAAACGGAAGAGCCGATTGTGGCAGCAGTAACTACAAGAGGGCAAACCAAGAAGGAACGGGAGCCTGCGCAAAATTTGTTACCTATGGAACTTAAAGAAGCGCAATACAAGGACCCTACTTTGGCACCCTGCTTTAGGAAACTGCCCATGGCTAAGGAACCCAAACAGCACGGGGACATTTTTTCTGAGGATGGCGTACTTTATCGGAGAACGGGCAAGCCTGACCAAGGTTACAACCAGCTCCTAGTACCGAAACAGTACAGAAGCCAAATCCTAGAAATGGGGCACTCTCTTCCCTTTAGCGGACATATGGGACAGAACGCCACAAACCAACGTATAACCACTCATTATTGGTGGCCAGGAGTGAATACTGATATTATCAGATATGTCAAATCCTGTGCCCAGTGCCAACGTGTGCCACCCAAGCAACGGACCCCCCCAGTCCAC
The DNA here is from genome assembly GCA_024509875.1 of Oreohelix idahoensis. Lineage (NCBI taxonomy): Eukaryota > Metazoa > Mollusca > Gastropoda > Stylommatophora > Oreohelicidae > Oreohelix > Oreohelix idahoensis. The sequence goes on along the minus strand of JAMPIV010018716.1, from coordinate 4,331 downwards.
ATGGGTGAAATGCCAATAATGGGAACACCATTCGAACGGGTTGTGATCGACATTTTAGGGCCTTTCGAAAGGACTAAAAGAAGGAACAGGTTCATCCTGACCTTAGTCGATACATGCACTTTATGGGCAGAAGCTATCCCGCTAACATGCGCAGATGCCAAGCATGTCGCAGAAGCCCTCGTGCAGATTTTCACTCGGTTGGGATTCCCTCAGCAAGTGTTGACGGATAATGGATCTCCATACCGAAACCTGTTGATGGATGAGATCGTTAAGATCTTGAGGACCCAGCACATCCACACTAAGCCATATACTCCGGCCGGAAATGGGCTCGTGAAACGTGCTAATGGAAACCTCACCATGATGCTAAGTAAGCTGGCACAAGTGAAACCTGAAGATTGGGATCTCTGTATTCCTGCAGCATTATTTGGCTACAGAGAATCTCCTCATACTTCCACAGGATTTCCGCCAGCTACACTCTTATTCGGCAGACCCATTAAGGGCCCGCTTGAAGCCTTACTTCAGTCTCTGACAGACGAGAAGGCGGATGAGACAGTCGTCTCAGCAAGTAAATATGTGTCGGTTTTAAAGGAACGGTTGAAACTAGGGTGGGACCTAGCAACGACTAACTTTAAGCGAGCACGCACCAAGCACGCTAACCGATACAGGAAAGTCGCGGAAGAGAGAGAACTGGAAGCAGGAGAGAAAGTTTTGGTGTTGCTCCCTACTGAGAACAACCAACTGAAGATCGGATGGCAAGGGCCGTTTACCGTCCTGAAAAAGATTTCTAAGGCTAACTACCAGATCTCTATTGAAGGAAAGGAGAAGGTTTTCCATTTAAATCTCTTAAAGAGATACTTGGAAAAACCAGTGCCAACCTCCGACCATCTCCTGACGATCGCCAAAACTGACGAGATGACGATAGTGGCAGGGATATTCCACCGCTATCACAGGAAATCTTTCAAAAATGTCAGAAGCGGCGACGCTCTTTCAAGCGCGCATATGAGACATTCCAGGGGAAGGAAACTTTGAGGAGTGGACTTGAGTAGGAATTGGACAGAGATGGAGGGGGAAGATGAGAGGGAAGAAGACAGACACCCCGAAGCTACGGTTATAGGAAATTAAACTCCATAACGTAGACATGGAGTGCTTCCATATCTTAAAGGGGGGAGGCTCTGTCACGTAGGGTTTATATTCATTTAATTTCCTACATCTTCTTCCTATTCTTTCACCCTAATTCTCTCTTTTATTATCTCTGTATTTCCTTTTTCCTGTACATTTTTCATCCATTCGTTTTGCGAATATTATTTTCATATAATTCGCAAACTTTACCTGTTTTCCTTTCTCTAGAACTGAGAATCGCGCTAGGACGATATTACGTAGATGTCAGGGCTGCAGGGCGTCAGAAGGCGTGATAAGTCGGTTCGCTGAACATCGGACGTAGCAAATCGTCTACATTCTCACCGAGCGCGCGAGCTTCTTCTCGGCATTAGTCCCGGTGAGGTGTGATACTTTACATCTGCACCGGTCAGTATCCAGACATTTGTCTGGAAAATCCCAAACTGACACGGCGCTCACTTGGGCCATGGTCAGCTGTAGTGTGAAAACTGCCCTGCAATGGAGTCAGGCTGTCTGGGATTTGAAACTGACACGCGTACATCGTGGTCAGTAGGTGACAGTTACGACACGCGTTAAGCGGACGTAAATGTTGGGAGTAGGGGAGATAATTTCGCTTGGCGAAATAAGTTTGGGCCCTTTGTCTGATTTTAAGATATTGGCCAAGTTTGAAACTTTAATTTCATTCTCGCTCATAGACTCCACAGTAGATAGGTCGCTCGAAAACAGAATAGCTGTTAGCGAAGATCTCAGTTTGTTTCGGCAATTTGTCGAACTTCTAGACTTCCAGAAATATTTTCAGCATTTTTATTCTTAAGTTGTGCGACTACCTGTAATTCTGTGGTTGAGGTAATTAATATGATAGATATATAGATTTTTGTGAGTGTTAAAGTGTTAAATCGCTTAATTCATTTTAATCTATTTCTTTAGCGCAGAAGAGAAATAAAAGTGGTAGGCTATTATATTTTCTAGGGAAGCATTCAGTGGAAAGCAGAATAAAAATTTAAATTTCTAGCTTATAACGGCAATTGTAGCTATTTATAAATTTAATTTAACTGCTAATACTCAGTCGAGTGTATTTTTCTAAACTAACGTATAAACTCTAGAATCCAGCCTCATGAATGGTGACGGAATACGCACGTGTTCTTAATTTATGAGGATTGCTGATTTTTAAATATAACTTACGTCACGGGAAGTTTAAATGATAAGCAAAGCTCTCTGCTTGCAAGTTTAAATGTAAGTTTTAACCAGTACAGATTCTGTTTATTATATTATATGTGTTATTTTTCCTCCACACAGTGAAAGTTTTGGGGTGACCCTAACTTTACCAGCACCTAGTAGTAGTTTCCATACTTGTGAAGAAATAGACAGTCCTTATTTTGAACCACGTGGGTTTTCTCAAGTAACACTGATCTGACGGTGCAAGTTAGACAGAAATACTAATATCCCTATAACGGGTTTTCAAAGACTGTAATGATAAATACTGGACCTTGGAGCCAGCACTTAATTTCTTCTAGAAAAAAACTCTATATAATTTTGCTGCCTGGTGGCGTGAATATATTAACAATCATTTCCCGACTAGATTATATATTTTTGTGGACAAATCTGTGGTGTGACTAAAGTGAATCCTATACTGAGAGAAGGCACCGACCTGACATTCATCATTTTTTAGAAAAACCTACGCTATTGACACTGTGCTCTGCTAACTCCCGCGCCTGGAATAATTGTTAGGTGACTTAATCAGACATTTGAACAAATTTGCACACCCAAGTAGTCGTTCCCGGAGACTCCCAAGTTAAATACGTCTTTTGGAACTGGGGACTTCTTGGCAGAAGACTGCATTTTTTTGAGTCTGTGTGAAAATCTAAAATCAATGTGTTCCAAGAGGCAGCAAGCAAAGTCGTGAGTACAAGTATATCTAGAACCATGGCGGAATGAATGAGTGTACGCTGGTTTATATATTTTCACTATTAAAAACTTTGACACCCTGTTGCATACCACCAAAAAAAAACATAATCCAAAAAATAATCACTAGAGTTCTAACAATATAAAAAATACAACTTAAAAACCTCAAAAAAACCCCCACATATCCACACCAACCTCTACACCCCCCCCTCCCCAAACTCTTAGACCAAACCCATTATCTGTGACATATCCACTTTCTCCCACCACATAACACAACACCTTTTCTTTACCCCCACTCTAACCCCCACACCCTTTTCACACACCAATCCCCCAAACCAATCAAAAAAACATCCACATATACACATACAAAACCAATCATACCAAACAAATCATAATATCTCTCAAAAAAAACCATCACACCCCCACTCACAATCCCAACCACCACTATATAAATTACCTCACTAACACTCACCACACACACAACCAATAACACTAAAACCCCCTACATATATAAAAACCCATACTACCCTATACATATCTATCCATATCTATCACTCCCACACCTACCACATACACAATTATACTACATACATCCTCATACCCCCCATAATACTCCTCACTTATCTCTCTCTCCTCCAACAAAACTCAAACCTCTCCCCTCCCCACACACCCACACACACCAACCCTATATATTCCCAAAACAAACCCAAATCTCCTCATCCCCCTTAAAACCAACACTATCCTTTTTTCTATCCTACCATCACATCCCCAAAATTCACCTACATCCAAAACAACCCAACATCACAAATTTCACTCCACGTCAAACAATTATACATACCCCCATCCCTAACCCAATATACATAAACCCCTCTTTTTATAATTCCCCTACCAATCCCAAACACCATAACCCATAATATCTTACCTTCACATAAACCCAAATTCCCCTCACAACAAATCCCCCCACAACAAACACTCCCTTTCCCTCACTATTATTATTCCCACCTTTTCAATCCACCCACCAATCCCAATAAAACCTACTTACCTAATCAACCTTACAAATCCACACCTTACCAAAACAACCCTTCCCTCATCCTAAAAACCCTCTCCCTCCAAACCCCCCCATTCCTACATTACCTTAATCCTCCTTCACAATCTACACTCCCACCCCATTCATCATCCAACAATTCACCCTCAAAACCATATTCACCTTCTCTAATTCCCCCCTTCCATTAAAAAAAAAAAAACCCCCCCACCCCACCTAACCCAAACAATCACCCATCCTTTATCTAAACCCTTCCCACACAAATCCCTTT
>JAMPIV010018715.1:0-12026 GCA_024509875.1 Oreohelix idahoensis | reverse complement strand
ATATAATAAATTTAGAGTTAACATATATATGCCCCCTGTGTGGGGAGGTCGGGAAAAAAGCACCAATTTTTACTTAAAAATTAAACAGTTGAAAACAGTTGAGAAATAAATACAGGAAACCCTATAAGGGGTAGATAGAGGACAGCTGGGCCGTTTAATATTTATAAATCAATTTAGATATTAAATAATCGGTCTATAAATAAACTTGAGACATATCTTCTCAGCCCGTAACACGTCATGGGTCGTAGGGGGGTGCCATGGTGGTTGAAGCATCAGCAGACAGGGTCCTCCACTGCTCTCTATCCTCAGCAATGCGTACAAGTGTGGAAAAACCGTCTTTGAGGCAAGCTTTCGACGTTTCACTATTGACAAAAGTGGTTCTTGGTGGCCTGCATATGTGTTTATCTTCTCTCTAACATAGACATTTGTTTTGTGCTCTTTATAGCAAATGCGCAAAATTCTTCTATAACATTTATGCTCGAAAGCCTGAATCCTTCGCTCCGTATCTGCAGTGAGTGTCCAGCTCTCACACCCATGCAAGAGAATAGATAATACAAGTGATTTGTATAATTTGATCTTCACAGGAAAACTGATGTTACTTTTCCAGATCACATTCAACTTTGTCATGGCAGCTGAGGCCATCTCAAGTCTTGTCTTGACTTCTTTACTTGATCTTCCATCACTACATATAGTGGACCCGAGATATTTAAAGGTGTTAACTTCTTCTAACGTTTGCCCATTTAACGTAATGTTGGTCGGAACATGTTTCTTATGGCTATTCACCAATATCTTGCTTTTTTCTATATTAATTTCCATCCCATACGTTCTTGTTACTTTCTCCAGTCTAGAGGTAAGGTCTTGAAGTTCTGATTCTGATCCAGCTATCAGATCAATATCATCAGCAAAACGTAGGTTGCACAGAGGTCGGCCTCCAATCGATATGGTTGATTTATAATCGTAGAGAGCCTCCTGCATAATATGTTCTAGATATATATTAAAGAGCACTGGTGACAGGATACATCCCTGGCGAACTCTTTACAGTTGTTTTGAAAAATTCTCCAATGTCGTTGCTTGCAAATAACAGCACTGCTTGCGTCCTTGTATAGTGCTTCAATGATAATTCTATGTTGGTCATCAAAAATTTGAATTTTTCTCATTTACTTGCCATAAGCCTTCATGCCACTCGTCGAAGGGCTTTTTTGTGAAATCGATGAAGTTATGGTATTAATCGAGACTTTATAATATATGAATTAAATCAGGACGTGCGAACACACTGGAACAACGCCAATGGGTTTAAGGTCCAATTAGATAATTTTTTTGGACAGACGTCTTTTGATTGGATGGTTGGAATTGATTAACTTTTAACCCTGGCTTGGTAAGTCCGCCATTTGAAAACAAACTTTAAACACAGGAAAAGGTTGATGGAAGAAGATGCCAAAGCGTGGGTGACAAAATGGCCTTTGCCGTCTGGGACGAAACAAGCAGTCTGGATTGAGCCATTTACTGCTAGCCAATCCTGTGATTGTGTGATTATTCTTTTAATTGCGGGTTACTATTGCCTAATACTTAGTGGTGGGCAGAACCTGCGTGCGAGGCACCACCTGTGTACATTGAAGCCTCAGTAATGCTGCATGCTGCTCTGTGGTCAGAAAGAAGTATATCTTGTGTTGACCTTGCAGATAGTCTACAAGTTCATCACCTCAGACAGCTGTCAGGTCAAGTCCCTTTAAATGGCCCAATATGAGTCTCATCTTACAACAATTCCACAACACAGAAACAGAAATTTCTGTGGGGAGTGATTGATTACGACAGACCCTCACATAATTGACTTCTTGGTTATTGAAAGTATAAACATTCAGGACTGTGGGGAATACACATAACTATTAACTATACCAAGTAAAAGGACAAAGGGTTCTTTCTTTATTTATATTATAACCTATGTTGTAAATAAACATTTTCATGAATTGAAAACATTCCCTGGTCGTCCAATAAGAATTGAGGTACAGGAAAAATAAAAAAAATTGTAGATATATGAATATAACTTTACCAACTGTTCTTACTTACGCTTCCACTTTTTAATTGAGAGTAAAGTTAATGTTTGACATTGTTCATACATCAATAAGATACATTACCCTAGACAACATTGCCACAACAACATCACAGAGATTTATTTTACACAGAGTGAGATCTTAGAGAGGTAGCGGATAGGGACCCTGACATCATCATCATCAATTAGACTCAGGGAACTTACACAGCTGGACCTCACTTTTGTTACCCTTAGGTGTAGTAACATCAATAACCTCTCACATTAACCACACCCGGGGATCCAACTCAGTATTATAAACATTTGACTGTTACAAGTGAATAATGCATTACAACACTGGAAAAGGGGGGGGGGGGGGAATCGCCTTTGAACAATAATCCCTACGCTGGCTCTGTCTGTGACATTATAGTGGACAAAATAGAAGCAAAGACGGTCCACAGCTAGTCACAGAAAACGCTTGATAACATAGAAACTGTTGTGCCGCCGATGTCTGCAGAATACACGACATAATGATATACAAAATTGTAATGTTCATGGTAAAATATTACGGAAGAATCTCACACGTAACTACTATTTTAAAAAATAATAAGTATATCATAATACTTCAAATCCATCACAAAAAATTAGGGAGCATTGTCTTACATCGAATTTTAAATTATTTGACATACCCACCTATTTAAATATTCTAGTAAGCCGTCGGAGTTTTGAAAGGCACTTTAAGTGTGCCGCGAAGTGAAATAGGTTGCACAGCACTTTTATAGAGGACAAAATAACAAAGATGGTTTCACAGCTTGCTATACACTTGATTCACATGGAAACGCACGTAGCGCATCAAAAATAGCAGTAAGCCTTAATAAACCTGATTCTTTGACTAAAAAAAAAATGGATATTAAATAAAAATTAAAAGAGAACAACCTACACACCGTGCTGCCCTTCAAAACGTGTATACACTGATTAGACTACGCAGGCTTGGCCATGTCCGCCGCATGGAAAGACGGTCGCATCCGCAAAAGATATTTTCTACAGACAAACTGGCAGATGGCAAAAGATGTTCATGTCCGCCGCATGGAAGACGGTCGCATCCGCAAAGATATTTTCTACAGACAACTGGCAGATGGCAAAAGATGTTCATGTCCGCCGCATGGAAGACGGTCGCATCCGCAAAGATATTTCTACAGTCAACCTGGCAGATGGCAAAAGGATGTTCAAAGATGTGTGCAAGTGAGCACATGAGGGCGCTGGACATTAATCCAGCAACCTGGGAGGATGAAGCTGCTGATCGCACCAAGGGGTGATGCACCCTACGGCGCCACCTCAGATTGGGGTGGAGAAAAGAAGCTCTCACAACAAGTAGAAGAGAGAAAAGAAACGCGCCAAAAGAAACACACAGGTAAAAAAAAAAGCAGCTGAGGTGCTATCACCTCAGGTGCGCATTCCATAGTCAGTTATGACTGAGGGGCTATTGCTACTACAGTACTAAGACAAACGAGAGACAAACTGTCATGCTGAAACTGATTGGGACACGAGCTGCCAGAGGAAAAAAAGCTCAACACATCTTGGCATGTCATTGGCCAGCAGACTTTCATGGGAAAAAAAATGGATACGTGCCAGCAAAAAAAATAAAAGATAACCAGCGAATGCCCCATATAAAAAACACTAGCAGACTATCATATACTGAAACTGTTATTTACATGAAAATGTTTAAAACTGGCACTGAAATTTGGAACACTTGTGTAGGCAACCGCTTCAAAATCCAACTTCGAAAGAACAGCCAGGAATAAAAAATCAGGTTGAGAGATTCATTACTGGAGCAATAAATGACGTTATATCATAACTACAGCAGGCAGAAAAACAATTGATTGGCTCATAAACCATCCGATGAATGCAAACTGAAAGGGTATTGTCGGGATAGACTCCAGAGAAAACTGCCTTGCACAAAAATCAAAATAGCGTGCCCACATTATTCCAGACCATACACAAAGACAGAGCCCATGGCGGTAAGCAGCACGTTCCCACCACGGAGGAGAACACTTTGTTGTTTTGAAGAGGTGATGGGTGGAGAGCAGGCACTTAACAGCTGACCATAATTGCCTCTCCTCGTTTCTATCTTGGTCTACCCAGCTCAACCTGAAAATTAGTTATAATTGAGGTACTTAGTGTCATTTTATTTACTAATTTGGTATGACATTTAAAGAACTATTGTCTTTTGCAGTTGCTGGTTTTAATTTATATTAGTATTTGTCATTTTATTTTTTAGTTTTGTACTGTATATAGATAACTATTGAACCTTTGCCCTTGGTTTTAATTTATATTAGTATTTGTTCTTTTTTGAGTTGGTGTTTTTTTTTTTTTTTACCCCTCGTTGTCTTTCCTTGTCCTATGAGTAGTTAGTAAGTTTGCTAATTTTTCTGTTTTGTTGTTGTTGTTTTTTTTTTATTTTTATTAATGATTTGTAAATTTGTGTTGCTTAATTTCTCTTTGGTTGAATGTCTTTTACTGAAGTATTATTGTTGTTATTATTACCAACATTGTCACTGTTATTAAAACCTTATATATTTTCCTTTGTTTTATGTATATATCTTTTAAGTATTTTTTTGGGCTTCCCCACTGGGGCATCTATACTTAAACCCTTATCACCTGTCCCCATGTCTATATTGTGATTTTTAAAGTATGTTTTTAATTCTAGCCTCTTTTGATCGTATTTTCTGCAGTGAACCAGGTAGTGGTCTATGTCATTTTCTTCCTGACATTCTTGGTAGTGTGGTTCCTCTATCATAAAGTATGCTGCACCGAGACGGAGATGCCACAGCTTTTTGTTCGAGGGTACCTTTAGTTCTTCTCTGACCTGGCACGTCCTTGTTGGTTCTTTCTGCAGTTTGAACGCGTGTCTGTCTTGTCTACAGTCCTTCCATGTTGTCTCCCATTCCTCGTTTATAGTTAGCTTCACTTGGCTCTTGATCTCCGACCTTCCCAGTCCTGCTCTTATATTGTTTTTACTTATTCTTCCATACTTGGCGTTCTGGTCTGCCAACTCGTTACCAGCTATACCTATGTGTGCTGGAACCCACACTAACCTCACACTACATCCTCTGTTCCCTAGTGATGTTTTAATTGCAAGAATTTCTTCCTTTATGTCTGGCCGGCTACATTTACCTGGGTGTTCTAGTGCTTGTAGTGATGATAGTGAGTCTGTAAACATCGTAACAGCTTCTGGTGGGTTATCTTCGATTATTTCTTAACTTTTTATAATTTCTACCATCTCTGCGGTAAAAATCGAAACCCCTTCAGTTACACTGTAGCTTTTCTTAATTCCACACTGTGGTATTACTACTCCTGCACCTAGTTGCCCACTGTCACCCTTGAATCCATCAGTGTAGATGGCCAGACTTTGTTTTGTAAGATGATTAATGAAACTTTCTACTTATCGTTTTGGCTTCCTTATCTTTAATGTTTTGTTTGATTTTTCTTCAGTAAGTGAGTAGTCTATGATATGGTGTTTTTAGTTCCCAGGGTGGGTATTGTGCTTCTCTATTTATTACTATTGTTAATTGTGTTTGACAGTTCTTTGAACTGTGTTAGATCTTCTATAGTTCTCCACCCTGTTGGATATCTTGCTTTATTTAAGGGGACGTCCCATACAGTTGGTTGGCTTTTGACAAATGCTTTATGTGCTGGGTGGGTCACTTCTTGTGATACTTTACTCCAATAATTTAATCTTAGTTCTTTCCGTCTTAGACCAAGGGGCGGTATGCCAAGAGCTACTTCTAGTGCTTCTACTGGTGTTGATATAAATGCACCTGTCATGGTTCTTATGGCTGCATTTTGAATTCTGTCTGGTTTTGCTTTGTTAGAAGCTGCAGCTGAATCATAGACTATGCTGGCATAATCTAGTTTCCCCCAGATGAAAGACTTGTAGAACATAAGCATTATTTTATTGCTGGCCCCCTCTTTTCCTCCCCCCCCCCCCCCATTCACTACTTTTTACTATCCTTAGTATATGTAGGGGTTCTCCTACAGCTTTCTACTAAATTGTGTATATGTTTATTCCAGTTTAGTTGTTTATCTAAAGTTATGCCCAGAAATCTAGTTGTTGAGGAGGTACATATGTTCTGTCCTCTAATGGTTATATTAATTTAATTTAATTTTTTTTTAAGTTCCTTTGCTGAATATCATACCTACTGTTTTGTTTACATTAATTTGGAAGCCCCAACTTTTCATGCACTCTGAAACATTGTCTATTTGTTTTTGAAGTTTTTGGTAATCATGGTCCAAGTTTTTTCCAGATCGTCAAATGGCACAGTCATATGCAAATTGTAATACTGCATTCTTAATGTAGTTAAATTCATCTGCTAAATCATTTACAGCTAGAGTGAAAATTGACGGTGAAATCACTGATCCCTAAGGAATCCCATTCTGTTGTTCATATATTTCTGACTTATCATTGTTCACCCATACAGCAAAATACCTGTCCTGTAAAAAGTTTTCTAGATACTTATAGGTTTTACCAGTGATGCCAATCTTTTTTATTTTTTAAAGAGCTCCATCTCTCCAGCATTCATCATATGCTCTAGCGGCATCCAAAAAGACTGCTACTGTTTTCTCTTTCCTCTTGAACCCTAGCTTTACATCGTGTTCTAATCTTACAAGCTGGTCTACTGTACTTCTGTCTGCTCTAAACCCTGACTGGGTTGGGCTATATAACTGATTTTTTTCCAGGTAGAATTTAACTCTTTTGTTAACAATAGTTTCCAGTATTTTGCCTAGTTGTGATGTTAAGCCCATCATTGTTTTGTTTTGTTTTTAAATTATGGTTAAATTGCTAAAGTTTCACATCATTTTATTTATATACTGTACTCTCATTTTTTTTCTTCATTTTCTCTGATGGGTCATAACTTTTACATTTATTTTTTAGATTAATAAGAAAAATTCCTCCTTTCATCTTTCAACTTCCCAAGAAGCATAGGCCTTCAAGAAAGCTATACCAAATCTTCCTGTCACGTGCCATCAGCTCAAGGTCTTTCCATGTCTTCCTACTCCCTTCTGTCTCCAGTTCTCTTCTCCATATGTACTTTGGTCTTCCTCTATCTCTCTTACCCTGGGGATTCCAGAACAAGGACTGCCTTGTAATGCTATCAACATGTATTCTCAATGTGTGTCCTCCAGCGCCAGATCCAAACCTCAGAAATGAGGTATCTGAGGCAGGTGGTTGAAGTAACAAGAAGAGACATGGTCCGCAACCAGACGATACGTCAAGGCCTAAAATCCCACCCCCTGCAGACCCACATAGAACGGTCCCAACTAAGATGGTTTGGCCATGTTTGCAGAATGGGAGAAGATCGGCTACCACGACAAGCATGGGAAACACAGAGCCAGGGATCCAGACCCCAGGACGACCCAGAGTCCGCTGGGAGGACAACATTAGACAATCTTTGAAGGACTGAGGACTAGAATGGAACCAGGCCAGGAGGAGGACAGCCGATAGGATAGTCTGGTGCTCTCTCTTCCAAACCTCTACACCTCACGGTAGAAGGGGAACAACTAAGTAAGTAAGTGTCCTCCAGCGTCTTCTTCTCATCTCTTAGTCCACTGGTGCTTGTCTGGTTCTTGTCATCAGTTCCACATTAATGATCTTGTCATCAGTTCCACATTAATGATCGTGTCATCAGTTCCACATTAATGATTTTGTCATACCACTTCAATCCTTCTATTCTAAGCAAGCAGACATTTATGAAAGTCTGTAACTTTTTGGTTGTTGTTTTTGTTTTTCTCCATGTTTCAGAGCTTTTTTAATTGATCTCGAATGAGTTTTTATTTATAGGGTACATGCAGATTTATAATTTTATTTGTGAGTTGTTCTTCCAAAAAATGATAGATTCTTCATACTTATTGTGTTGTGTATATTTTTTTCAGATCGCTTTGGTTATAGTCAGGGCAGAAAACACAAGAAAACAGAAACAGGAACCTGTGTTCTACAATGCTTAATACCACCAATGCTGCTCAGATACTTTCTACAAGTTACTTTGCCAAACCTTAATGTGCTGTAATTCCAGCTGCCCTCTTTTGACATAACTCTGACTGAACTTCATTTGCAGAACACAATGTACTGAACTTCAGACATACACTTATGTCTTGAAGCTGACACACTTCTTAGGTTTTGTCTTAGAAATTCTGATATTTCGACACTAAAATACAGTGACTTTGGTTTCATTGCTCGCACTCCATCCTTGATTGCAGACAAGTCCATCTGAAGAAAGATGAAGTTTGACGATATTGTTAAGAGTCTTGGTGAGTTCGGAACATACCAAAAGCGGGTCTATTTCCTGCTATGTCTGGCATGCATGTCATGTGGAATCCAGGTCATGTTGTCAGTCTTCACGCTGGGAGTTCCAGATCACAGGTGAGTTGGTGGTTTACAGTATTTTGCTTGTTAATATTACACTAGTATCAGTTCTTTGCTGCAGCAGATGATATCCTGAAAGAGGAGAGTGCACTATTGAGACTTATTTCATATTAGAATAAAGAAATGCACATTCTTTGGGCATGTTATGAGAAGAGGAAAGCTAGAGAATACATTGTGATAATAGGAAAGATTGATTGAAAAAAGAGGCACTTAGAGGGTGATTAGAGAAATGAGGCACCATTATTACACATGTAAAACTATTGTTTTTTTTTTTTTTTTTTTTCGTACGCATCCGCTTATACTAGGCGAAATCTCAGGTTATTTACTATGTCCTAAAACCTGACATTGGATTTTTAGTTGAGTAAGACAGAGACACTTCGGCAAAATGACCCTGTCCTACTCGCCATTGGCAAAAATTTCGGAGGTACCATTGCAGAGGGTGATCCTTCAGTGGTTGCCAGGTCTCGAGTGAATTCCCGGTCACGAAAAAAATCAAATTCGCCCGGGTTTATCTGAATTCACCCGGTGCCAGAGCGGTAACCACTACGTTCCCACTATAGTTTTAATTATTTTATTAATGTTACCATTATTGTTTCCTGTGAACAAGTTTTAAATATGTTAATTTTAAGTTCTTTTATTTACACTCCTTTCATAGTGTTGGTTATTTATCATTTTAAACATAAGCTGAGTTTTTCTATAATTTCAAGCCCCCCTGCCCCAGCATTTAAGTATGCCATAGCTGTTTTAATGTGCTGATTGTTTCTAGAATCTTCTGTATTTCTTCATTGCAATTACTCATAGATGTGCTGTGCCAGATCTCCCTAATGACACATACACCATTATAAGTGATGCACACGCTGAGCTTATAAATGCTTCCATTCCATTGGATGATACATCTGGGAACCGCTTTTCTCAGTGTTCTATCAAAACATTGGATGAGGCAACAGGAAAGATCATGGAGCAAACCTGCACAAAATGGGTCTACGATGACTCTGTCTTTCAATCAACTGTTGTTACTAAGGTAATCTTATTAAGAGTTACAGTTACTGTTTGCCTTCACACAAGCATCATCATCATCATTCGTAATTTTCATTTGTGCTTGTGATGGTATTACCTCCCCTGCTTTGCAGTAGTGGTCCAGCAGTGGCCAAAACTCAAGAGTATCTAATATAGGCCTTCAAAGGTGTCTACCTTCACACACGATTACTCTTGGCAGCGATGTAGATAGAAGGGTAATGAAATTCTACCACAGAGGGAATCTTCATAAGATATTCAGATAAGCGAAAACAATGCTGCTTTGGCTGAGCACGTTAATTCTAGAATCTTTGTGAAGAATTAAGCAATGATTAATTTTAGCTCGTTAAGCCCCCACTTCTGATTTATTCAGTGGAATTCTTATTATTCTGGTATAGCTCTGTTTAGAGTGTGTGTAGTAAATTGACTGAGACAAACATGCAGTACATTTAAAAGGATTAAATCGAAGTTAAATTTGTAAAATTACAAATAACAAAATTTAATAATCACTTAAATTTTAACAGTTTGAAAATAATTGAATAGTTTAGAAGAAAAGTTTCATCATTGATGGATAATAGAGACGATGAAAAAAGTTCACTTTGGCAGCGTATATTTTGTACTTAGCTGCCAATAGTAGTTTCTGCTCCCGCTGATGGGTTGGTTCTGTTTACGCTGCTTTCGCTCATCGCTGGACAAGGTTGTAGGATGTAGCTTGTTTCCCAGAAATGTCAAGGAGAGTATACAAAGGTGGTCCCTTGTCTTAAAGCTTAGGCCACTGTTCCCTTCTTGTTCCAGAGATAGTACTTTCTGCTGGTCCCACCAATAACTGTGATAAAGAATAGAAACATAACGCTCTTCTTAGTATTCCGCTTCCCGACACATACTTATGTGTCCCCTTTCTTCTATTCTACCATCTCATTTATCTCAGAATTTACCCTCGATGAGAATTAAATTTAATACCTCGGGGTAAAACTTTCTTTTTACAATTAAATTGAATAGCTTTAGCTTTACATTACATTTAAATGAAAAGGTTACTAGCTCAGATAGAATATGTTTACATTTACATTTCCACTGGTTAAAAAGTGTTCACAATATAAATTGAATATGTTTTCATTTATGTTTACACTGATTTGAAAAGTTTGAAACTTCCATTAATTTTAAAGTGTATATGTTAACATCAACTTTACACTGGTTTGAAACTGTAAGTATTATAATTAGAATGTACATCATTTCTTCATCTTTTCCTCCCTGTTGCACATGGAACCTGGGACTACTTTAGGCTTTTAGTTCTCTTTATGAAACTAGCAATAAAGCAGTCACCAGCCCTTGGCAGTGATGGTTCATGAAATCATCATTCTATATGCTGAGGTTGCCAGCCTCAAATAACTAGGACATTCACTAGCGATTTTCACATATTAATATTCATATGGTAATATACTCTCCTTGACATTTTTGGAAACAAGCTATATATATATATATATATTTATATATATACGGATATATATATATATATATATATATATATATATATATATTTATATATTACAATTTATATATATATATAATATATATATATATATATATATATTAGTTCACATGTTAGTAATGTAAAATGACAACGTACGCCAATCCTGGCTCACATACTTTTTTTGCTCAGATGAATAAAGGAGACTTGAATCGGCCTCTTACACGCGTCTGGGGTGTCGTTTCTTTAATAAGATAATTTCCTGTATGACTCCGTGTGTTTTCAGTTTCCCCAGTTCCGGTTTCCTTATTAAAATGATAGAGATTTCCTTGGCTGAATTGTAAGTCCTGATGAATACTCCAATACAAGGTATCCGGTCTGATAAATAGAAATTCTGAATTCTAACACTGGCAAGTCTGGTGTCTTTGGCAGCGTGAATCTCACAGTGAACTAGACTGACTGAAGCATCAGGTTATATTCACCAGTCCTACCTCGTTCTGTTTGTTATGGAGCTCAAATGATCAGCCAGTCTGATTTGAATATTTTGCATGACTCATCTAGCAAAAATTTCAAACATAATTTTCTGAAAAATGGGCTGTAAACATCCAATTGCCCTGTTGTACCAACTCACAAATGCATTGGTAACCTCACACGACAATGTGTGAAAGATGTAACAAATGATTACTTTCATGTAAAGTAATCTCTTTGTAACAGTGGGTATCAGAAATGAATATGTCATGCTTGGCTGTCCAGAATGTGTCGCACAGATGATTAATCTCTTATCTGTTGCACCCCCTGGCCTAATCTTAGCAAAGCTTTGCCGCACTCTGGCAAACGTGATAGATTATCACCAACAAGGGGTGTCAGATATTTGAACAAACAAACTCTCTGCTACATAACAAAAAGAAAGAAACGGGTGCGACTCGGAAAAAATTGCATTAAAGTCCGTACAAATACGTAACTGATACTGCCGTAGTGAAAGAGAGAGATTGAGAGGGGCTGCCCCATTCTGTCACAGTGCTCCTTACAGAGCATGGAACCATAAAACTGTTCGTTGTTCCCCTTGAAGGAAGCCTACATTAAGCATTCACATGCTCTTGCAT
>JAMPIV010018714.1:0-12026 GCA_024509875.1 Oreohelix idahoensis | reverse complement strand
GTGGGTTTACCCCCCCCCCCCCCCCCCCTGATGATAGGGGTTTGTGAGAGCTGATGGTTGCATTTTTTTTGTCTAAGGTGGGGGCGCGGTGGTGTTTGGCATGATAGTCCTCGACACGCGAGGCGGGTTACCCATTATTTTTTAGAAATTTCGGAAAGGGAGTAGCTAAGTAGCTATAGTAACTACCCAAGTGCTTTCATGGCGCAAAAGAAACAATATTACAGGGATGAATCAGTATAATGAGCGTGATGATTATGATCATGAATATTATGATTCAAACCCAAATAGGGGTTATAACAGAGGCAATAATAATTATAGAGACAATTATAACCGAGGTAGATCACAACACAAAAGACATGGTAAATCTTATTACCAGGCTAACTCTGCACAACAGGAGTTCCACGACACCGATAATCAGAATAATGATAAAGAAAGGACCTCCATCAGATGTAGCATTTCCGCTTTCGATGTTTGCTTAGAGCATCTCAGTGTTCGATTGGAGAAGTACTCCACTGCCATTATCAATATTGCTACGCCTTTCTTTACAGGAGAGGTGCAAGCATGTCTCTTGCCGAATCCGATCGCTGATCTTATCATCGGTCGCATTCATGGAGTGAAAGAATGCACTCCACAGCAAATTTCTAATTGGGAAAATGTTAATATGCAATCTGCTAATGCAGTAATCACTAGGGCTCAAGCTCTTAATATGCCGCAATCTTCACATTCTGAAGATAATGATGCGCAGATCCAAGATGATCCCTTGGAGATTTCCCATGATTCCTTTATAAAACAGCAGGAAGATGATCCTACTCTAAAGAACTTCTTTACTCTGGCAACAAAAGGTGATCCGAATAAGGATACAAATCGTAAATCTTGGATTACGATGAAGAATGGCGTACTTGTACGTATGGTACAAGACTCCGCTAAGTCCATTCATTTCTCAAATCCTTGTGCCTAAAAATATGAGAGTTAAAATCTTACAGCACGCTCATGATTCGCAGTGTGCTGGACATATGGGTTTTTCCCGTACTAAAGCTAGAGTTCTTCAATCTTTCTTTTGGCCTGCTGTGAATAAGGACATACGAATCTATTGTCGATCTTGTAAAGTATGTCAAGAGATTAAATCCAGAGGTCCACGCCATGATGCACCTATTCAGGCTGCAGACATTCCCATTCGGCCATTTCAAAAAATGGCGATAGACATCATTGGTCCATTTAAGATAAAGTCTGCTAGAGGACACCAATTTATTTTGACGTGTGTTGATATGTGCACACGTTGGCCGGAGGCTGTTCCTCTAAAGAGCATAACTACTGCTGATGTCGCAGATGCTCTTTGGTTAATATTTTCTCGTCTGGGGTTTCCAGCAGAAATATTATCCGACCATGGTACCCAACTCATATCGGATACCATGTCTCAAGTAATGTCGACTCTTAAGATAGAGAGATCGCTGAGTAGTATTTATCATCCTATGTCCAATGGGATGGTGGAACGTTTGAATAGAACTCTGAAAAACCTACTAGGTAAGATAACAGAAGATCATCCTCAGGATTGGGATAGGGTTTTACCCGCGGCTCTCTTTGCATATAGAGAGGTCGCCAACGAACATACAGGATTTTCTCCCTTTGAACTTGTCTTTGGCGCGAAACCGCGAGGTCCTATGTCCTTACTTCATGATCTTATAACTGCTGATAATATTGTCGATGACACAAAATCCTCTTATGAATATGTCATCGCACTTAGACACAAGATTATTGAAGCATGCAAATTGGCAACTGCTTCTTCTGAATTTGCGAAACAGAAGGCAAGGGAATTTGCCAATAAAAAGAGATGCTTGCGACAACTTTGTCCAGGTGACAAAGCATTTGTCTTGCTACCTTGTAGGGAAAATAGACTTCTTATTTCTTGGAAAGGTCCGTACGATATAATATCAAAAGTTTCCGATGTTGACTATATCGTCGATATTGACGGGAAGCGTAAAACCTTCCACATCAACATGCTCACGGAATTCCATGAACGTCCTGATTATTTACAACCTGTTTTCCAGGCAACGGACGATTTTCCAGTCCAACATGGACAGTACTCATCTCTGTCAGTAATACAGGATGAGGAAACGAGTTTCTCGGATGTAAATTTACCTTTTCCAATGATTCCTCTTCACTCTAATGAATCATGGAAAGATGTTGCAATTTCTCCAGAATTATCTCCAGGAGAGCAGAAACAAGTTTCTACTATGTTAGAACAATTTCAGGATGTCCTTACTGACATTCCTGGTCAAACTGATGTCATTCAACATGACATTATTCTTACTGACCATAGTCCTATAAGAGTCAGACCGTATCCTATCCCGATACATTTTCAAGCACAGGTAGAGAAAGAGTTAGATGAGATGATAGAGTTAAAATTTATTGAACCATCCACATCAGCATATTCTTCGCCGATGGTTATTGTACGAAAAAAAGACAATAACATACGTCTTTGCGTGGATTATCGCAAATTGAATCAAGTGACTAAATTTGATGCTGAACCTATGCCTTTACTAGAAGAGCTACTTACGAGACTATCGAATTCTCATTTCTTTACTAAACTCGATTTGTCTAAGGGATATTGGCAAGTTCCATTATCCGAACACGCCAAACCGTTTACTGCTTTTTCGACGCCTAGGGGTCTATTCCAATGGAATTTCATGCCTTTCGGTCTTATGAACGCCCCTGCAACATTTGTACGCATGATGCGTCGAATCCTATCTCATCGCTCAGATGTCATTGCGTATCTTGATGACATCTGTCTTTTCAGTGATACTTGGAACGATCACTATAATGGGATAAATGAACTATTGTCTATCTTACGCGAGCATAACCTGACAGCGAAACCATCGAAAGCATGTATTGGTTTTAGCGAAATATCTTTCTTAGGACACCGTGTTGGTCATGGGTTCCTAAAAACAGAAGACCATAATACAAGTAAGATACTTAACATTTCTATTCCTAAGACTAAAAAGCAAGTGCGAAGTCTCTTAGGTCTAATACAATTTTATGGACGATTCATTCCGAATCTGTCCTCCATTATGTCACCTCTTTCTTCCTTGCTAAAGAAAGGGTCTCCTAATGTAGTCCATTGGACTCAAGAATGTCAATCCTCTTTGGATAAGGTTAAAACTATGTTTTCTACTTCACCTATCCTAGTATTGCCTTCTAAGGATAAGACATTTATTCTTCGTAGTGACGCTTCATCCACCGGGATTGGAGCAGCACTAATGCAAGAGTACTCTGGAACTCTGCATCCTGTGATGTATATTTCTCGGAAATTAAATGCCGCAGAGAAGAATTACTCGGTCCTAGACCGTGAATTATTGGCTATGGTTTGGTCAATCCTTAAACTGCAAAGATTTCTTCTGGGCGCGCATTTCATTGTGGAAACTGACCAGAAAGCTCTTACGGCTATTCAGAGTAAAAATCTGAAGAGCGCGAGATCAACGCGATACGCGATTGCTCTACAGCCATTTCATTTTTCGGTGCGAGCTATCCGTGGGTCAGAAAATGTGATGGCAGATATTTTGTCTAGATGCCCACATGATTCATAACTGTTATACAACTTTGATACAGTTGTTTCTATGTTGAAATGTGTACACATATGTAATATATCATATATTGATTGTAACACTACTTAGCGGTTCATTGATATTTATTCACCGCTGATCTTTCAATGTTTTTCGTCTTTGATGATCATGATGTTAAGATATCTTAGATGAAATTTATGTATAAACTAATGTGGAAATTGTGTCATTGCTAATATTGTAGTATGCGTTGGTGACACCTCTCTGGAAATATTAATACTTAGAGAAGTACCTTCTCTAAGGTCATAAAACTTATGCTTATCATCTGCGCATTGTTATTGGTGCGTTGTGAGCCTATTGTATGTTGCTCCTAGATGTATTTCAAAAAAAAAAAAAAAAAATGTACCATTTTTTTTTTTCCCGAGGGGTGTGGTAATCTGTTGCGTGCATATTTTGACGCACATATTACAAAAATCGATATGGCTATTTAATATGGAAAAGATATAGACATTCATTCATTTGTGTATGAAAATGCTGTCTATGGTAAAGCGAGAGAATCCATGTTTGATTCACACTTTTGATTATAGGAGTAATCGTTCTTGATATTGATCCGGCGCATGGATATTGCTCTTATGTTTGTACTTATTTTTTAGGGCCAGAAAATAGATTAATTTGCTTATTATGTTTATGGCCTGAATTCATATGTATTACATATTATTAGTACAAGTAGAATCAGTCCTATATTGTATATTTTGGATGGGTAGGCGGGACTAGATTCTTGTTATTCCGCTCTGGCGGAAGTATGAGTTGTCTTGACAAGTCGTGATGAGTTCCGATGTACCGTGATAATGGCGGGTACGCATTTTCAAAGGGCTGGTAGATTCTTAAGGAAAAATGATTTATTAAATGGTGTTCTTCTATAGGAGATTGTTTCTCTACTAGTGTTTGTGTTAGAGCTCATGTCGGTTAGACCTAGATGGAACATTGTGCTTCGTATCGCTAGGGTCGTGTTTTGTATCGACGAAGATGACAGGCTTTCCTACAGCAGTTATGTCTACGTGAATTAACTTGATTACCGTAGAGCTGTGTGGAAAACACTTTATGAAATTATTTATATATGCACATTATAAAATTAACTTTGGCTTATATATACCTTCCTATGAGTGAGTGAACGACAACTCAGGAAGGCGGCCATGTTATATTCCTGTCATCATATTTTTTTATCACTGTCCAAAGAACGGGGCATGTATCTTATTACTCGGACAGTGACAAGGAGATCTCAATCTTGATAGAAACCCCCCTTTTCGTGGTTTCATAATATGCTACAACCTATGGACGTCAAGCAACTTTAGTTATTTCCCGATCCGCCTTCACTGACGCGCTTAGTCAGATAGGGGATGCGGCCATAATGTATCATGACATTGAACTTTTGATGATTGTACTACCCATTATTTATAAATGTGTCATGACTTTGGATCTACTATGTATGCCTGCAAATTGATGTGTCAAACATACCAATGATGTACTCGTATGTCCCAGTGTGTACGTCTGAATCAAATTGTGTAAACAAAGATTCCAGCAGTCTGCATTGGTGCCTTGTAGACACAAGTGTATGAGTGGTTATATTGGTCAGCACACGAACAGTACACCATTCGCGGTAATCACACTCTACACTTCTACTCCATACATACACCATCCTGCGTCGGTTGAAGTGACCAAGTTTAGGGCCTGCTTCCCCTGGAGCCTTAGAGGGAAACTACTGTTGACAGCCGCCTTTGCCTTCCCTAACTCAGGACTAGGGTGAGTTACCCATTTACCGCTGGGTAGACTGGAGCATGCCTGATCTCAACAACACACCACACTTCTTTACAGACTAACACTTTACAGAGTGGAAAGTGAAACTTTACAGTGACATTTGTTCATCCAGGAATAAACCACCAAATTAGGCGTCCACCTCGTAAATCTTATTTGTAGGGGATGGACTGGGGCCATTTTGGAAGATAAGCCACTGGCAATTTTATATTCAGGATAATTGTATTTTCCCAAGGGATTTCACCATTGAGTACGCGTAGGTAAGTGGCGTGAATTGAGTGGCCACATATGACAGAACAGACAGAGTGAATATTTTTCTTTGTTACAGAAGCTGTACCATCCTTGATTTTGCTTAAAAATTGTTTACTTTATTGGGTAGCATTTAGTAGGAACTTTGTTTTTGTTACTGTCTATTCTGTAACATAGTGCTAACCTTTGACCTTTGGGTTATTAATTTTTTGGGTTCTTTTCTCAAGAGTGGGAGGGCACATTTATTCAGTTATTTCCTATGTATGTAAATCTGATTTTATTTGATCGTCTTTAGATATTCGATGTTGTCAAGTTTAAATGATAATAAACAACAAAAGAAACTTAACTTTGTGTGTTGGTCAGACCCATACCCAATTAACCGTAGTTTTTCACGTTTGTGTTTCTTGTTGGCACATAGCTCTGTGTGTGTGTGTGTGTGTGTGTGTGTGTGTGTGTGTGTGTGTGTGTGTGTGTGTGTGTGTGTGTGTGTGTGTGTGTGTGTAGTTAAACTTATATTTACATATATGAGGAGGGAAAGATTGTCTTGTACTAAATTATAGTCGTATAGATAGGCTGGACTAGAGAAACTTACTCATTCCAGAGACAGATCTTCTCCTTAAACTATGGTCCCGTGACATCTATTTCTCACACCTTTATTTCTCATGTACTTATCACAATCCACTCTACTCAGACGGGACCATAAATAACTTTCAAACCTATCTGATTACGACACCCTCAACTGGGAATCGAACCCGGTACCTCTAGACCTCGAGGCGGACGTTATACCTCTTAGCCACTCCGACCCCATGTTTCAGACTAACGATAATCTAATGCCTTTGCACATGGGTATTTAGTGACAAACCCTTATTAGTCAATGTCTCAGCCTTTCATGAGTGCCAACTTGCTTCCATTCATCTCGCCTCCCTGACAATCTTTTCAGTCACTCGTATCCTTCATTCTGCCCTAGCGTCTCTTTATTAACGTTTACCTCTTCAATGAATGTAACCTATAAATGCCGGACAAGAACTACATTTAGTTTTTGTATATACAATTATCGAAGATAGAATAGAACTACTTTTTTTCCTCAGGCGACAAAGTTGAGGTTGTGCATGAGGTTTGCAACCTCATCATGTTAAACAAATTGCTACACAAACAACTACTTTAAGAGCACATGAATGCTTTGGTACAGGCTTCCTGCAAGGTGACCAGCTGTACTAGTGGCTCCATGCTCTATCAGGAGCGAAAAGGAAAATGATGATGATTGTGGCGTTCTCCAACTTGCGCTTAGGCTTAATGATTTAATTCATGGAAGAGTAAACATATTAGCAGTAGCCAAGTGGTCATACGAGAGTCCTTAAACTTGCTACATAAACAGCCACACAAGAATTGAAGAAACGTCCAGCTTATTCACATCACAAACATGTTTATTATGAATAAAACGTATGCTCCAATGAAGTATTACTTGTAAGACCTCTTTCACTACACATCTCTAACTCCCATGGCATAGGGTAAATACAGATACTGGCATATAACAGTCTGTCAGTAGATGTCGAGATCCAGTCCTGTAATCAGCTGTATCTATGAACATACGAATATATAAGAACCGGAACATCGCCCGTTCTCCAGTCTGCAAATCATCATCTGTATCATTTCCTATCAACTTATTTACCTTATCCATGTGAATTGAATAAGGCCATCTCTTGTCATTCCAGGATGACCACAATTAACTTCAGAACAATCTTAGTATCCAACACTCTGACACCCGAAATATCTCGGAGCAATTCACACATGCATCCTCACTCTTCCACGACACACCGCCCAATGCCCCGGGAACCCTTGGCTATCATCTCCCCTCCTTTTGACCTCTCTTGCATACTAATTAGTGGTATCTGTCGCAATACGACAGGCGGTAATAAAAACTTGTGGGCGAAGCTATTTAATAGCTAGATATAAGAACATAAATAACTGCATATAATATGTACGTCACAATGATGATAGATAATTATACTGCTTTTAATGAAACTAGAGCCTTTTACGCGTATTTATGTTATTTGGAAAAGGAGCGTGTGAAACTGAAGAATAAACTCTGGCTAACGTGTTGCCAGTTATAACTTATACAGCCAAAACCAAACACAAGTTCAAAGTTCTAAGTGTTACAGCCAATACTAAACACAAGCCCATAGTTTGACCTGTTGCTACCAACAGTAAACACAACCCCATGGTTTTAACTGTTACCGTCAATACTAAACACAAGCCTATATTTTTTAGATGTTACCGTCAATACTAAACACAAGCCTATAGTTTTAACTAATACCGCCAAAACTAATCACAACCCCATGATTTTACCTGCTACAGCCAATACTAAACATAGGCCCATAGTTTGAACTGTAACCGCCTTCACTAAACACAATCCCATGGTTTTAACTGTTACCGTCAATAGTAAACACAACCCCATAGTTTGAATTATAACCGCCAATACTAAACACAAGCCTATATTTTTAACTGTTACCGCCAGTATTATACAGAAGCCCATAGTTTGAACTGTTACCGCCTTCACTAAACACAATCCCATGGTTTTAACTGTTACTGCCAATACTAAACACAAGCCAATAATTTTAAATGTTGCCACCAACACTGAACAGAAGCCATGGTTTTAACTGTTACCGCCAATGCTAAACACAAGCCGCTGGTTCTAATGTTACCGCAAAAATGTGAACAATCGAGTATACAGCTATAATTTACGAGTAAATCGCCCGCCAAAACATGGCATGAAAGAATTATGTTATGCTTTTTCTATTGTATGCCCTAATGACGGCATTAAATTCCCCTGTGGCTATTTCGTGTTAGTGTTAAAGGGGGACATTCAAGATATTTTGTCACCGAAAAAGTAACAGAGGTGTGATAAGAGGTTTTGATGGTAGTAAAATTTAAAGGTTAACAAGGTGAGGTCAAGCTATGTAAGTACCCTGAATCAGAAAGATGATGATGTATTTCTCAGGGTCCCTATCCGCTACCTCTTCTGATCTCACCCAGTGTATATTTATCTCTGTAGTGTTATGTAGATGGCAAGTGTCTAGGGTATGTATGTAGTTAATGTGAGGAACGAATACATATAAACAGAACTGTAATTCAACTAAATGTAAGTAAGTAAGACTGGTGGGAACGTTTTGGTATATATATATGGGAATAAATATACAATTTATTGTCCTCAACCTCAATCTTTTGGAACAGGACTTGTCAAAATCATAAAAATGTTTATTTATAGATTTTAAATAAATAAAATGGAACTCTGTCCATGAAGTGTAACAAAATAAACTTATCACTATAATGAGTACCCCACTGTCTGATGTTTAATACTGGATAGTAGCACTAGTCAGTTATTGGAGGGTTTGTTTTCTTCATCATTCCCCAGGAAATTCTTATTGTTGTGGTGGTTTATATTGAGAGAAACTGTCATATGCCCGTAGTAGGACCTTATCTTATAAGTCTGTCTGATGATATGGGCTTCAGACTATGTAAATGGTGACTCCAATGATGCTGCTTTAGGGGTGGAGTTATTGCCTGTAGCTCACAGTAGAGAATAAGCCTTCACTGCTCACAATTTCTGTCTTCACCAGGGTGTCTGCAACACTTTCTTACTGGTAATACCACCCGTCAAGTAAAGAATAATACATATGCACAAAGTTGACTAGCAGTAAATGGGTTTTCTAACTGCTTTCTTGTCCAGACGGCAAAAGCTTGGTCACCAAGGCTTTCCCGCTGATCTCACCTTGCGATGGCTTTCAAATTCAAATGGCCTGATCTTACAAGGAGGTGTTAATTTTATTACCCTACCCTCTAACCAATCAAAAAGCGAGTCAAAAAATAAATTAACTATTTTTGGACCATAAACTTTGCGCAATCGTAAGTGTGTTCGTTCGTCTGATTATCCTTGTGTATTTTATATCTCCGTTATTTATAGACCGATTTCCAATATTAAAAGTGATAATTACACGGTCAACTGACCTCTATCGCTATATTTACTTTTCCTTTGTTTACTCCTTAACAGTTTCATCTGAGCATTTTTTTTGTTATTAATGGTAGTTCCACCCTGATCTAAAATATCAGTAAAATAAATTTTTCTAAGTCAAGATAAATTTATTAAGTGGGAATCTTTAGGTTAATATATTAATCAATATCAGCGCTATAATTCAATATATCCCTTTCTTTCTAATTCCCTTCATTATTGAGAAATAATTTATTTAATTTTTGTCAAAAACACAGAATCGGCATTTTTGCCACTAGAACCAAGATTTCTTGTCTCTACCAAAAACGAGGTAAGAATTTGATTGGTTGTTAAGTTTAACTACGTCCGTTAATAAATATTGGGAGGGGTAGTGTGTGTTGTAGGGGGTAGTAACTTTTAACTTGTTTTCTTAGAAATATTCAAATACTCAAGTTAAATTGTGGCGGTAGATTTGACTTTGCCCCAGACAAATTTCAAATACAGTTATTTATAGACTGTAAAAATGCGTTAACTAGGTTATGAAGCGGGGAAATTATTTGAGCGTGGGGTACACAGATCCATTTCACTACAAGAGGCAAGAATATTTTTTTTTTAAAAACAAACATCCTACGTCATATAAGTATATTGGGGAAAAAAGGCTCATTTTTATCAACGCGCAACTTAGTTCTCTTGCCGGAACGCGCCATGAAAAAGATTGTAACGTTGGTGGGAAAAGATGAGAATAAGAGAATTATTAAGGTTAATACCATTGAACACTAAAATTTAACTTTATACTGCCTATCCTGAACATTCAAATCCCGTTATAATTTTTACCGCCAACACTGAACATTCAAGTCCATAAGTATAATTCTACCACCAACACTGAACATTCATGTCCATAGTTATAATTGTTACCGCCAACACTGAACATTTAAGTCCATAGTTATAATTGTTACCGCCAACACTGAACATTTAAGTCCATAGTTATAATACTGAGGAAGGTGGTTGAAGTAACAAGAAGAGACCCGCTGGTACGGCAACCAGCCAGTAGCCTGAAACCCTAGTAAACAAGTCCCATTAAGATTGGTTTCTTGCCATGTCTGCAGAATTAGAAGATTACCACCGCCAAGCTTGGGGAAACTGTCCCGACCCCATGGAACGACCCAGTCCGCTGGGCTATGACACATTAGACAATAAGGAACCGAGGACTAGAATGGAACCAGGCCAACATCCGATAGGATAAGTCCTGGCGACTTTAAACCGCTACAACCTCCTATAAAGTTAGTAAGTTATTTTAAAATATTACGCCAACACTGAACATTTAAGTCCATAGTTATAAAATTGTTACCGCCAACACTGAGCATTTAAGCCCATAATTTCAACTTACACTGTTTACATTGAACATTCAAGTCCATAGTTATAACTGACACCGCTGACATTAATCACTCAAGTGCATTAAGATACTTATTTTAAATAAGTCTTCTAAAAATCAACAAATGTATTTGCCTTTGACCTAGTGAATTCATCTGAAATGGTCGCTTTGTGCTAGGGTTTTGAGTATAAATTAACATTCATTACAAGCCAGTGATGGGGGTCGGAGTGGCGTCCGCCTAGAAATCTAGAGCTACCGGGTTCGATTCCCAGTTGAGGGAATATAATTTATGGACATTTTTTGTTTTCAGAACCAGTGCTCCTAATGATGTCATACTCCCCACTGGTCTGCTGGGTAGTGAGATCGGATGCCTAGCCTTCTCGGATAAGGGCGAAAAAATAGGAGGCCCCGTGTGCACGTTAAAAATGCCACATCAGTTTGAAATCGTAAAGAGTAGGCTGTAAGACCGCTGCTCTGTGTCACAGAGGTTTTATGATCATTAAATTGCCCATATCCTCTTCTTTTTCTTTCACCCGTATCCTCTATTTTATTATCACTCTTTACCTTTTTCCTGTATTTTTCGCATCCATTCGTTTGCGAAAAATATTTTCTTTCCCTTACTGGTAAACGCATTTATGACATAACGTGTCAGAGAGAGAGAGCGTTTAAATGCATTCTATTGCATTAGATGTCAGTGGACGATAGAACGTGTGAATACTCGTCTGGGCAGACAGAGATAGCAGACAGGCGTCTGTACTTTTCTCATGTCACGGGCGTTTCGTCAGGCTAGGTGTCATACCGTCTAGCATTTTCACCTGACACTAACGTTTCCCTCAGAGTGAAGTGTGATATGACACTCACGCAGCGGTCGGGAATGAGACATATAGTCTGGGTTTTTCCATGACACGCACGCTTCTCAGTCAGTTTGTTAACGTAGGTGTGAAGACGCACCGGTGGCACTTACGGCATGCGTCTAAGTTACGTAAGTGTTAGGAAAAACGAGAGATTGCGTGGTTTTGGAAATAGGGCACATTCTTTGTGTGTGTTTCATATA
>JAMPIV010018713.1:0-12034 GCA_024509875.1 Oreohelix idahoensis | reverse complement strand
AAATGGTCAGTGATGCGTGATGCCATATGATGATGGATGGTATCCGCATGTCTGGTTTTGTGTAGTGTGTAGATGTGTTCAGTCAAAACAATGTTCATACAACAATAACAGGGCAATCCGCATAGGACGTCAGTAAACTCACGACGTATAAAGTCAATGAGTCTTGAAACAGCCGTTGACGTTTTTCTTCATTATTTATTGTGGACGCCACAGTGACAAAATGGTTACGCAAATGTGTAGGCACATCAAACAGTCATTATCACAGCAACATTCAATACAGCAATAGACGGTAGACAGCATTACAATGATGAGTCAGATGCATGTTATATTTCATAGTGCTGTAAATGTAGTCAGGTGAAAAACTCCATCCTTTTTTATAACAGCCAGGAGATAACCAGATGTATGAGATCAGTTCACTCTCCTTAGTTTGACTTCAGCAAGACAGACACGTCTGCCGAAGTATAAATAATGTCCTCAAAAATATCCTCTAGATAATAAAGGTTTTCTAAACCTAGTTCATTTAACAAAGTAGCAAGTAATGGTCCTTGGTACATGCATCAACCGATGCAGTACAATGCAGCGACATGTGAGCTGGGAAAAAACATCTCGTGACGACGACTTTCGAAGACAGGCTATGAATCGAAATCGCTCACGACCCAAAATCGATAGAGTTAATGAAAAAGTCAATTTACCTTGCTTTCATGAAATACACAGAAATATCACGCCTCCCGACATGTGGGAAAACACTAGAGGTATTATCTCGAATAAACGAAATATCCATAAGAGGACTACACATCCCTGACAGAACAAAAAAAAGCGGAGATCCCCTCTTCAACGAGGCATCTCTTTCGCCATTCCAAATCGCTCACTCCACTAGTGGTGGGCGGAAACCGATCGACCAAACAACAAGACAAGTCATGCGCAGTCCAGCGCAAAAATGACCACAGCTCAAAACTTAACTGCATTCGATACCAACGCGAGAAGACAAATGCTTACCGAGAAAAGTGACTATAAATTTCAAGCAGTTGTTGCCCTTGCGTTATAAAATAGATATTGAAATAAAACGATGTTGCGAGAATTTATCACGCAACATATCACCACCTCCTCCCGATAAAAAAAAAATGTGGAACATATTTTTTTTTCAATATCAAAGAGCATGCGATAAGCGGCTCAAAACGCACGAATTATGCGCTGATAATTAATTAAATTGCCAAACAATAGGCTAATTATAGAGTGTCTGGTGAGGATATACCTCAACAGAAAAATAAATATGTCTCAAAAAATATTCACATCGGGGAGGTGTCACCAACACACATCACGTTAGCATGTAAACACAATATACGTATGCAAGTTACTATAATCATCATTAAACAGCATACTCTAATATTGTCTTTAAAAATGGATGTACAAATCTGATAGGAAAATTTAAATAGTACATTCTTTGACATGTAATGACATAAGTACATAGTAAAGTTAAACTACATGACGATCCAGGACATATGCTCTGGTATTCCGAGGGTAAGTACACAATCTAGAAACTGTAAGGTAAGTCCTCAGCTCAACAATGACATTCTGAGAAAGTACAAGCAATATAATGCTAATTAATAACTAATATGCTTCATAAGGTACAATACATTATTAATAATTGTGGCTGTTTAGTAAACTAACGGCCCTTATATTAACTACTCAGTCCTCCTCTATCATCTTAAAAAACGAACAGAAGAAGATGACAACAAAGCACGATAGTGTGTACATATAAAGTAAGTACAGATGTGCTAATCTATTGTAGAAATATAGGTGTGTTATGACTCTGTAATATATGGAAATATAGGACAGAAGTATTAGTTGGAGTCATGTGGGCATCTAGACAAAATGTCAGCCATCACATTATCCGCACCACGGATAGCTCGTACCGTGAAGTGAAAAGGTTGAAGAGCTATAGCATATCGAGTGGATCTCGAACTCTTCAAATTCTTAGTCTGAATAGCTGTAAGAGCTTTCTGATCAGTCTCTAGAATGAAATGTGCGCCCAGGAGGAATCTTTGTAGCTTTAGAATTGACCAAACCATCGCTAACAACTCACGGTCTAAAACCGAGTAGTTCCTCTCTGCCGCATTTAGTTTTCTAGAAATGTACATAACAGGATGCAGAGTATTTGCATATTCTTGCATCAGTGCTGCTCCAATCCCAGTGGATGAAGCATCACTCCGAAGAACAAAAGTCCTATCAAGAGTAGGTAATCTTAAGATGGGAGGAGAAGAAAATATATTCTTGATTTGGTCTAGTGAAGATTGGCATTCTTCAGACCAACGGACCAGATTAGGCGAACCTTTCTTCAACAATGTTGAGAGAGGTGCCATGATCGAAGATAAATTTGGAATAAATCTCCCATAAAATTGAATTAAACCTAAGAGACTCCTAACTTGTTTCTTCGTTTTAGGAACAGAGATGTTCAGTATTTTGGAAGTATTGTGGTCTTCTGTCTTCAAGAGACCATGACCAACACGATGACCCAGGAAAGAGATTTCACCAAAACCAACAAAAGCTTTAGAAGGTTTTGCTGTCAAATTATTCTCACGTAGAGTGGACAGTAAGTCATATAACCCTAAATAGTGATCTTCCCAGGTATCACTGAAGAGACAGATGTCATCTAAGTATGCGATGACATCCGAACGATGTGACAGAATTCGACGCATCATGCGAACGAAAGTGGCAGGGGCGTTCATGAGACCAAAAGGCATAACATTCCATTGAAATAGACCCCTAGGTGTAGAAAAAGCAGTAAGAGGTTTGGCATGCTCTGCTAAAGGCACTTGCCAATAACCTTTAGACAAGTCAAGTTTAGTGAAGAATCTAGAATTAGAAAGTCTAATCAGTAGATCTTCTAACAAAGGCATCGGTTCAGCGTCGAACTTTGTGACCTGATTCAATTTGCGATAATCAACGCAAATTCGTATGTTCTTATCCTTCTTCCGGACAATAACCATGGAAGAAGAATATGGTGAAGTCGATGGTTCAATTATATTTAATTGAATCATTTCATCCAATTCCTTTTCCACTTGCGACTGAAAGTGTATAGGAATAGGATACGGCCTAACCCTAATTGGATTATTGTCGGTAAGAATTATGTCATGTTCTATGACATCTGTGTGTCCAGGAATGTCAGTGAGAACATCCTGAAATGTTTGTAACATCGACGAGACTTGTCGATGTTCGTCACCAGAAAGATTAGGAGAAACAGAAACGTTTTTCCAAGATTCCGTGGAATGTAATGGAACCACTGGAAGGGGAAGGTTGACATCAGAGAAGGTAGCTTCCTCATCCTGAATGACAGACAGGGATGAATAATGACCGTGAGGTGCAGGAGCATCATCCGTTGCCTGGAAAATAGGCAGCAAATAGTCCGGACGTTCGTGAAATTCCGAAAGCATGTTTATGTGGAAAGTTTTATGCTTTCCATCAATATCGACCACATAGTCAACATCGGAAATCCGAGAGACTATTGCATACGGACCTTTCCATGCAATAAGAAGTCTATTTTCCCTACTGGGGAGTAGGACGAATGCTTTGTCACCTGGACAAAGTTGTCGTAGACATCTATTCTTGTTAGCAAACTGCCTTGCCTTCTCTTTAGCAATTTCTGATGAAGCAGTTGCTAGCTTACATGCCTCAATGATCTTTTGTCTAAGAGCAATGACATACTCATATGAGGATTGAGTTTCATCGCTAATATCATCGGCAGTGATGAGATCGTGTAATAAAGACATAGGGCCGCGTGGACGCGCGCCAAAGACAAGTTCGAAGGGAGAAAATCCTGTGTGTTCATTAGGGACTTCTCTATAGGCAAAGAGAGCCGCGGGTAAAACCCTGTCCCAATCTTGAGGATGATCTTCAGTTATCTTACCAAGCAAAGTCTTGAGCGTTCTATTCAGACGCTCAACTAACCCATTAGACATAGGATGGTAGATACTACTGAGAGATCGTTCAATATGTAAGGTAGACATTACCTGTGACATAGTGTCAGATATGAGTTGAGTGCCATGGTCTGACAATATTTCTCTGGGGAACCCCAAGCGAGAAAATATCAACCAAAGAGCATCTGCGATATCTGTAGTAGATATGCTCTTAAGAGGAATAGCCTCTGGCCAACGTGTGCACATATCGACACATGTAAGGATAAACTGATGTCCTCTGGCCGACTTGACCTTAAAAGGGCCAATAATATCTATGGCCATTTTCTGAAACGGCCGAATAGGAATGTCAGCAGCCTGGATAGGCGCAGCATGTCGTGGTCCTCTAGATTTGACCTCCTGACATACCTTGCATGATCGGCAGTAAATACGAATGTCCTTATTGACAAAAGGCCAAAAGAAAGCCGCAAGGACTCTCGACTTCGTACGGGCAAAACCCATATGTCCAGCACATTGCGAGTCATGAGCATGTTGTAATATTTGGACTCTCATGCTCTTGGGAACAAGAATTTGCGAATGTGCCGACGTAGTCGAATCTTGTACCATACGTACAAGTACGCCGTTTCTCATTGCAATCCAAGATTTTCTATTTGTATCCTGATTCGGATCACCTTTCTTCGCAAGAACGAAGAATTTTTTTAAAGAAGGATCTTCTTCTTGCAATTTTATGAAAGAGTCACGAGTGATTACTAAGTGACTATCTTGGCTATCAACTTCATTATCACTATTCAGTGAAGTTTCGGGTGTTTGTAGAGCTTGTGCTCTTGTAACTACTGCATTTGTAGCTTGCATGTTATTATCTTCCCAAGCAGCAATCTGCTGTGGGGTACACTCCCTAACTCCGTGAATACGACCAATAATAAGGTCCGCAATAGGATTAGGTAAGAGACAAGCATGCACATCTCCAGTAAAGAAAGGAGTGGCAATGCGAATTACAGCAGTAGGATATTTTTCTAGAGTGCCGCCAAATGTGACACATTTAATAACCCTTCCTGTAGCACAAGATGGATCTACAAGCGATTGTCTAACACCAATAGTGGTGCATCCGGAATCGAAAAGTAGTGAGACCGGAGTATCATTAACAAGACCCTTATGTAGAATTAAAGAACCCCTCCCGTCATGCGCAACAGCAGCAGGAAGAGCGGGAAGTGGGTGACCACAACTCAAAGTAGTTATGGTACCCGGTTCGAATAAAGTACTGCATTGGGGGCATTTGTTTGCTCTCTCAAAGTCAAAAGCAGAACCAGTGACAGCGTCAAAGTTTTTACTATCAACAACATGATTACAGGCTCCCTCAGTTTCCTGTTGTACAGCATTAGCCTGCTGATATCTCCTTTTTTGTGTTGAGATCTACCCCGACTATTATTACCTCTGAAGTTATCAGAGTTATTATTATCTCTGCAGTTATTATTGTCTCTATTGTAATTGTTATCCTGGTTCGAATTCCAGTTTCCACGATTACTATCATGTTCACATTGATGCGAACATCTATTTGTTTGGTTCTGAGGTCTTCGGCAGGAATAACCTCTATTACCATATCCTCTTTTGAAATGCTTATAATTATTAGGGTGATAGTAACGACCACTATCAGGTTGTCTCCAATTCTTCGAAGAAGAATCACCATGAAATTGATTTCCATGATTTTGACAGAAATTACCGCTACTCTTTCTATCAAAATTTTGTTGGGATCTACGAGCAAAGTTTTGACCATACGGAGCTGCCGAAGCAACTGGTAAACCTTCTTTCACCTTAGAGTTACCCATGGTTATGTGTGGGTGCGCAGTTACGTATTGGCAACAGAAATCTTCCATTTCTTTTATTGTTTTAGGTTTACGTTCATGAAGGAAAGCAAGGAAAGACTCATTGACAGACGACATGACTTTGTCTCTAAGTATTAAGTCCATAAGTCCTTCATAAGTTTTTTCCGTCTTAGATAGTTCAACCCATCGTGAGAAAGTAATGCGTATTCTTGCAATAAACTCGGAGAATTCAACTCCATTTTCAGGTAACATGTTTTTAAATTGTAGACGATAGCCGTCTTCGTTAAGCTGATATTTCTTTAACAAAGCGGCCCTGACAACCTCATAATTGTTCTTGTCAGGTTCATCCACCATATTTAATATACTTAGAGCTTTACCTGTCAGTATCCCTGATAACTGATAAACATATTTTGCTTTGTCTATGTTATGAGCTGTACATGCTTGTTCAAATCTGTCCAGATAGAACATTATGTCATCACTGGAAGGACTAAATGTTGGTAACTTAATCTTAAAAGTATCATTATTAGCCTTACCAGAAGATGAACCCTTGTTTGAATCATTACCATTACTCATGCTCGTCAATTTCAATTTTTCCAACTCTAAAGCTAAGACCTTTTCTTCATGTTCCATTTTTGCTTTCCTCTCATCAGACTCTCTCTGTAATCTTCTTTCCTCAGCTTGAGCCTCATTTGAAGTCTTTCATTTTCAGCTTCTTTTTCAAGTCTTTTATTTTCAGCTTCTTTTTCAAGTCTTTCAGCTTCTAGCTCTAGCTGGAGTTTTCTTTCCTCAGCTTCTGATTCCCTTTTTTGTTTTTCCATTTCCATTTGGAATCTTTTTCATCCACCTGCATCTGCAGTTTCTTTTGTTCAGCTTCCATCTGCAGTTTCTTTTGTTCAGCTTCCATTGCTTTATCATATCGAGCAGTTGCAAATTCTTCTAACTTATCACCAGTCTTCCCAAGCAATTTACCCTGCTCAATAAAGTGCTCAAATGTAGACATGTTGTCTAACATATGAGTCCAAAACCTGAAATAATTAACTAATTTATTTCAAACCTAAGTGTAACAAGTCTTAATTAAGCACTTGTATATTCACATCACATTATATTATCCCAGTCTCTGTGGGAAACAAGTCTCCAATCAAAGAACTTGTATATGAAATATCAGCACTCAATTCTTGATCATAAGTGCACTTCTCATTCAATAGTGCACGACACTATTCATCATTCATTTATCATCAGTGTAGTAGTAACAGTGCATTAGCATAGCCCATTAACTAATTACTATAACTGTAAACAATGACTATGTAAACACATGCAGAATGTAAACATTGAAAATGTAAACAATACAAACAATGTAAACAATAACAATGTAAACAATAACAAAGATCAGCAACAATACAAAAACTTTCGCAGAAATCAACTAAAAATAAAGCAGAAATTAATGAAATATCACAAAAAATGTGACGATATCTGCGATAGAATTAAACAAAATACATGACACCACAGTGTATAAACAAAAATGTTGTATGAAACTAAATTATAGACAAGAGTAGGCTAACAAATACAAACAAATCAAAACAAAACTAAAGAATGCGAAATAATAACGAAAACAATATTAAAACATGTCATCACAGCTAACATAAATAGCAACAGAAGTCGCTTAGCAAATTCCAGTATCGGAAATTTGCAAACCCTACAGAAAACGCTCACAATAGACGACCTCTATGACGTGGCATAATCTAACGGAGACACCACCCAACCGAGAACCCGCTGAAATATAAACATATAAATATACAAATAACATATAAACATATAACATATAGAATGAGATGATACACAGAAGACTCAGCAGAAGTATAAGGGCACAGTTTACATACAAACAGGCCACTTAACTTATAGGCTTCCAATCGTAGAACAGCAGAAAAACGGATGTCAATCAACGTCCTAAAGAGCGAAGCTCCAACGATGATGGCACATCTGAACTGCTTCCACTGCTAACACGATGGTACAAGAGCTTCTGAAATACTGTGTGTTGAGTTGTTTCGGCACTTGACCTTCTAATCCAAAAGTAAGTTGATGGAAATCGGTACTTGGCCTTCTTCAGAAAACAACCCGTTTCAACCGGCACTTGACCTTCACAAAAAACGACAGCACTGGAACCTTGACAGCAGCAACTTGCTTGACTTGCGTAAAAGATAACAGCAGTCCGAGTTACCCGGCAACATGTAACAACGCCGGGTACTGTCAAATTCTTGTTTCCGTCAAAAAGTTGAAATTTTGACTTTTACCGGGCAACGCCGAGTACTTTGAAAATTTTGAAAATGTTGACTGTATTGAAGAATGTTAATTTCTTGAAGGATGCTGATGAATTCTTGTTGAAAATGAAGTGGGTAAGGGACCCCGTGTTTGCTGGTACCAGAATCAAACCAGCTTATGGCCACCAAATGATGCGTGATGCCATATGATGATGGATGGTATCCGCATGTCTGGTTTTGTGTAGTGTGTAGATGTGTTCAGTCAAAACAATGTTCATACAACAATAACAGGGCAATCCACATAGGACGTCAGTAAACTCACGACGTATAAAGTCAATGAGTCTTGAAACAGCCGTTGACGTTTTTCTTCATTATTTATTGTGGACGCCACAGTGACAAAATGGTTACGCAAATGTGTAGGCACATCAAACAGTCATTATCACAGCAACATTCAATACAGCAATAGACGGTAGACAGCATTACAATGATGAGTCAGATGCATGTTATATTTCATAGTGCTGTAAATGTAGTCAGGTGGAAAACTCCATCCTTTTCTATAACAGCCAGGAGATAACCAGATGTATGAGATCAGTTCACTCTCCTTAGTTTGACTTCAGCAAGACAGACACGTCTGCCGAAGTATAAATAATGTCCTCAAAAATATCCTCTAGATAATAAAGGTTTTCCAAACCTAGTTCATTTAACAAAGTAGCAAGTAATGGTCCTTGGTACATGCATCAACCGATGCAGTACAATGCAGCGACATGTGAGCTGGGAAAAACATCTCGTGACGACGACTTTCGAAGACAGGCTATGAATCGAAATCGCTCACGACCCAAAATCGATAGAGTTAATGAAAAAGTCAATTTACCTTGCTTTCATGAAATACACAGAAATATCACGCCTCCCGACATGTGGGAAAACACTAGAGGTATTATCTCGAATAAACGAAATATCCATTAAGAGGACTACACATCCCTGACAGAACAAAAAATAGCGGAGATCCCCTCTTCAACGAGGCATCTCTTTCGCCATTCCAAATCGCTCACTCCACTAGTGGTGGGCGGAAACCGATCGACCAAACAACAAGACAAGTCATGCGCAGTCCAGCGCAAAAATGACCACAGCTCAAACTTAACTGCATTCGATACCAACGCGAGAAGACAAATGCTTACCGAGAAAAGTGACTATAAATTTCAAGCAGTTGTTGCCCTTGCGTTATAAAACAGATATTGAAATAAAACGATGTTGCGAGAATTTATCACGCAACAGTCAGAAAATGGAGCAAAGAATTGCAACCTACCAAGCATGATGTAAAAGGACTATGGAGTGTTGAGCATGAGGCCAGCTATCTCACCCTGTTGACACTTTAAGCCACAGAAACTTTAACAACAATATGGCAAGGAAACTAATTCAACTCAGCCATACAAGACAGAAGAAGGTCCTCTGGTAAGAAGGCTTATGACACAACTTGAAGAAAGCTGAAAGGAGTCTGGGTTGCTGACTCGGCTTTTTCTAAGAAAATCTTCAGATTCTGCAAAGTTTCAGATTCCTGGAAAGTTTGCAGAGAACGAGACAGAAATGATGAGAAAAAGTTGGAAGACCTTGAGCTGTTAGTATGGGACAGAAGGACTTGGTATGAGTTTGTTGAGGGCCTATGCTCCTTGGGGAGCTAAAGGGTCCTGAATGAATGTACACATTAACAGAGCAGCACTAGTAAGTCTTACATTTATTCTCATAATCTGTCTTTTCCTGTGTATTTTCAGGCCAACAACAACCAACAAAAGCAACCAAAAAGCTGCAGACTTTTATAAACATATTCTTGTGTAGAATAGAAGGACTGAAATGGTATGACAAAGTCACAAATGTGGAATTTATGACAAGAAACAAATAAGTGCCAGTGGAACAAGAGTTGAGAAGAAGATGCTGGCGATGGATAGGACACACATTGAGGAGACATATTGATAGGATTACAAGGCAGTCCTTTTTCTGGAGTCCACAGGGAAAGAGAGGCAGTAGACCAAAAAACATGGAGTAGAGAGCTAAATACAGAGGAGAATTGATGAGGAAACCATGGAAATAACGAGCGGATGGCACAGGACAGGAAGACTTGGCATGTGTTTGTTGAAGGCCTATGCTCCTCGGGGGAGCTAAAGGGTATTGATTGATTGAAAAATAATATTAATAATAATAATAATAAATTCTTTAAGCGCCAAACACGGCGCATAAGGCAGAAACCAGTGCTCTCCAGGTTGTTCGTTGTGACGCCACTCCTCTTAGCTCTTGCACATTATTTAGGCCCAACGTTCTTCCTTCTCTTATTATTGTTCTTCTGAGTGTTTCTTTTGGTCTTCCTTTTTTCCGCTTACCCTCAGGAACCCAAGTGAGCGCCTGTAGTGGTATTCTGTTGTTTTGCATTCGTAGGACATGACCGATATATGACCATCGTCTTTTCCTTATATAGTCGGAGACATATTTCTGCCTAGAGTCTTCTCTTATTTGTCGATTAGTCTTGAATTCTTTCCAACTGATGTTCATGAGTTTTCTAAGACATTTGTTCTCGAATGTATTCAGCTTGTTCTCCAATGATTTGTTATTTTCCAACTCTCACAGCCGTATGTTAACACTGAGATTTTTTTTTTTTTTTTTTTTTTTTCCTTAACCAGCGGCACTTGGGCTTTCAGCCCTTCGGCCCAATGACATGTCATTGCGAGGCTGGGGAACCTGAGGACTTTCCTTCCAACCCGGTCAGGAGCTTCGCTCCTTCCCATCCACAGAGGGTTTATCACAGGAGCCGTTCAGGTTATTCAGTCAAATTTCCGGCCGTAAACATTTCTTCAAACGCTGACGCCCGGGTTTGAACCATGAACACCTGGTCGCCAGTACAACGCCGAAGCCATTACACCAGCGCGGCTCCCTAACACTGAGATAACATTTGAATTAAACAGACGAAGCTTGGTATGTATATTCAATGATCGTAATTTCCAAATGTTAGATAATCTATTGAAGGCGCTAGCTGCCAAAGCAATTCTAGTATGGATTTCTCTTGTTGTGTCACCATCCTGAGTCATTTTACTGCCTAAATAATTGAAACTTTCAACTTTCTGTAGTTTTTCCCCGTTCAAGATGATATCAAAGGTCTCGTTAGAAAAGTTCATAGCTTTAGTTTTAGAGGCATTTATTTGGAGACCAATTTTAACCGAGAGATGACACAAATTATTTATTGCTTCTTGGGATTGTCTTGGTGTTGAACTTAAGAATGCTACATCATCTGCGAAATCCAGGTCCCCCAGGAATTTTCCATTTGTCCATTTTATACCCAATTGTTCATTGTGGGTATAGTTTCTCATAACCCAATCAATAGCTATTCCAAAAAGTAGTGGTGACATAATACAGCCTTGTTTCACCCCTGTTTCTACTGTAAACCATTCTGTATTCCCTTTATTTGTTCTAACACAACATCTTGCATTGTCATATAGCGCTTTGATTATATTCACATATTTTGTTGGAAAACCATAGATTGTAAGTATCTTCCACAATGATGGGCGGTGTAGACTATCAAAGGCTTTTTGAAAATCGACGAAGGTGATAATAAGTGGCGATTGCCTTTCCACTGATTCTTCTATAATTGTTCTTAGTGTGAATATTTGATCAATACATGATCGTTTCGGCCTGAAACCCGCTATTTATTAATAATCAATTAATGTTAACAGAGAAGAGGAAGAATTTTAATCCAGGGTTGTGGATTGCCCAAAACATTTTCCGGAAAAATGGAGAAAACAAATATGCCTCCAGGGAAGAACTTGATAGCATTACAAGGCAGTCCTTTGTTCTGGAATCCACAGGGAAAGAGAGGCAGAGGTAGACCAAAAAACACTTGGAGAAGAGAACTGGATACAGAGGTGAAAATGATAAGGAAAACATGGAAAGAACCTGAACGGATGGCACAGGCATACATGCCACACCTCGGAGATGAAAAACCTGTACAAAAAATCCAAAACCCTGTACAAAGACCCTCAAAACCTGTACAAAGACTGCAAAAAAACAT